>WOVY01016177.1:0-80251 GCA_013436015.1 Rhipicephalus annulatus
ACAAATTCAACTGTTTATATGTATAAAAAATGTAATTTAAGTCTTTTTTCCACAGTATTATTTGACATATAATTCGTCGGAATACCTTGTTGAATATTTCTGCAAAAGCCTGAAATTCTTTGCCGATATTATGCACGTGTGGCATTGATAAGACATGTTCATAGCTTTCCTTTTTCTTGTGAGTGATTTTGTCAGTGGTTGCATTAGGAAATTGTAAAAAAAAGAAAAACAGCACTGTCCGATGAAATGAGCAATCAGATACGTCATGAGTGCTTGCATGTTCACTCTTTACTTGATCTAGGTGCAAGCGTTTTGTAGCTGTTGCATTGATAATTGCCGAACGTGTTTTTTACGTATGCTTGTTCATTATAAATGTATCATGCAAAAATGATCATGCAAAATGTATCATGCAATGAATGAAACGTTGATTACGCAGCCATGATTTGTTCGTGTACACTCTTTAAAAATGAACATTTTTGGCACACCTGCATATCCAGTCCAAAAGTTTTGTAGTATATGTATAGGGTATTTCAAAATACATTTTACTTGCTAAAATGGCCAGCAAAATTTTGGCTCCTTAGCACAACAAGTAGGAATATTTCTTAAACACGCTTGCTCCTAAATGCAACAGAATTTTACTTCCGAACTGCTCATCAAAGAAAAACAAAACTGGCTTTTTTTTTGTGCTGATGGTACAGTCATGTAATATTTTTTTGGAAAAAATGCGACCAGCGAAACACGTATTCAAAGAAATTTCTACTGGATGAGTCAAACCACAGAGTTTCACTGTTCATAGATTCGCGGGACGTCTTATTTGGGGACACCCCGAAGTTAGCTGACACAATGTAAAAGGCCTTCACTGGTGCAGGTGCCCCTTATGATTATGGTGATTACTGGTACCCCCTGTGTAGCGGGATGATCACATGTCATCAAATAGAGACCCCCCGCCGCTGCATCTGCCCCTTCCCCACCCCCCTGGAAAAATAAGAAGCTGACGAAAAGCATACTTGTCACACTTTAAGGTGTCGCAGAAAATGACAAGGCAGCAACACGGACAGTAAGCTCTCAGTAACAGAAATCTCTCCAACGAAGCTAATCATAATATATGAATAATTTCATACTTGAATGATGCACGAGAGAGAGCTCTTTAGTGAAAAGCAGAAAATTCAGCCGGCGTGTGTATATTGCCGACTTGCTATTGCTCTATGTGGGGAAGGGGATTGGGCACTGTATGCAGACAGAGTGAAGTTTAGAGTTTTCAAGGTGCCACAACAGTTTGTCTAGCTGACCGCAACATTATCTAAATACGTGAATAAAAGTTTCATCACATGCTTCTGTTGTGTGAAGTTGGAAAAAGGGTCTTTATGTACTGGAACTCCTTTAAAATGAAACACATTATCCTGGTCCCTTCAGGTTCACTTTAACGAAAGCCTACCTTATAATGCCATGGTCGTTCGTTATTTTTCACTCTTGTTTGATTTGGTTTTCTCCCACAAAGCCTGTCAGAAATGCTCAGCACAAAGTGTGCCTCATTGTTCAAGAAGGATCGAGATTATTGTAGATTGTTCTATTAAGATTGCGAACAACACGCGAACACAAAATATTATTCCAGAGCTTGCACGACGACAAGCGATAAGGCTCGAATATTTGACAACACAAGTACTAATGCTGACAAGCTTCACCGTTTGTCAGTTGATTGACAGCCAACGCTCTGTTCGCTGCTATCAGAGATGGTGTATATCACTGTAATCCGACGTTCAGTTTACGGTCACAAGTTCTGTCATATCACTGTAAACGTTCAGTTTCTGGTCACAAGTTTGTCAAATAACAGTTTCATCTTCTACCTGCAGCCTGCGCCCTTCGCTCACGTCAAGGCCCCATGACAATATATAAAAATAGCAGACTGAACATTGTAAGCAGAAATTTCACAAAGCAAGCTTCATTATTAATGAAGCATGTATCCCCAACATGAAACTGAGTTTTGAAGTATTTTGCCGAATTTGTTCATCAGACATACCTTAGCCACATTGTGAACAAAACCAGAAGATGTAACCGAGAAAAGCATTTATTTCCATAAAAGAAGTCGCCCTGTGGTTCCTTCAGGGCCACTGGCATTTTCCTCCCAGGGAGGGGTGTATCTACACTGTGGATCGGAGGCCGCGCTGCTCACTGGGGCCCCAGGCATCATGGTCACCTGCATCAGCAATCACTGTTGTAGTCACGGTCAGTTCCTGTTCGATGCGTACAACAGGCTCACGAACGCAAAACAACCCATGAGCACTAACTGTCAACAGTGTGTCCTTCACAAACTCTCCAGCCCAGCGCCAATTGCATCAAATTCTCAACACGCAAGAGCCTGCAGCAATATGAGCTTTGTGGCTCACGTTAGTGCACCATTCCAAGACAGAACCATTTTCAGTTGCTGTCTTGTGTCAAACGAAAATATCAAAAGCCTAGAAAACTTAAGTAAAGGTGAGTGCACTCTGGAAAAGTATTGATTACATGATCGTTGGTCGACCCATTTTGACTCGACTTGAAATCCCATTCAAGGGAGGGGGCTGTTGACCTAGAATCGGAAACTAGTTTCGGTTGTAAAGTCTTTCCAAAAATATTCTCACACATTCTTGCAAAGCTACCTTGGCACACCGGACTTCAATTCCTTCAGACACTTGGTAAATAAACTTTCTTTAATGAAATGTGCTTGTGCGATTTCACGAAGGTCGACCAACAATCGAGTCTACTTACAATCGTGCAAGTACAGTAACTACAATACATTTTTAAAAGTTGGTATTATCTTCTTGTCACGTGCTTAAACAAGATATTGGGACATTTCCACGGCTGCCTAGCTCCGTCGCTACGTGCATAAGCGGCCCTTCTGAATGTTTCAATACCAGACTTCATCCCTACTAGCGCAGCATGTAGGAACAAAACCAAAAACCCCCCAAAAAATTATTTGACCGCAGCAAAAATGCAACCGAAATGGTATCTATTATATTTTAGAGTAAAACTAAAAAATGTTTTAATTGGTTAATGGCCAAAAGAAAAAAAAGGCAATATAGAACAACCGTGATCATGTAACGTCAGCATTAATGCATACCTCAAGAGGCATAGGCACACTTCAAGATGCATAATGTCAGGGGGACAAAAACTTTGAAAAGAGTGAACAAAGCAGTAACAGGTGTTGTATGCACATATTAAGGGGGGGACGTGGGTTCTAAAATTCTTTAAAAATTTTTTGCTCAATCTTAACCAAACTTCACCACCAAAGCTAGTTTTGCATGCTGATTTCAAATCTCTAACTTGTTTCTTAATATTTCAAGTGTTTAGAAAATATGAAGGTATGAATCTTAATTGATTGTGTACTTCTTATGGGACTTCTTGGCAATTTATTCTTGCTAAATCCAAAAAGTGAATGCATAATCCCAATGCTAGAGGCTTGCTGTAGGGGGTGATGCTATTTTTATCCATTTGAAGGCATTCTATAAGCAAGAAAACGGACGAACACTTATGGTCACTATATTACAATAAATTTCTCTCACTAAAATCTTCAATGGTAATTTTTGAAGTGATGCTAGATAAATAGAAATAGCATCACCCCTAAATCATGTCAAGACAAATAAAATTATACCAACTTTGTCGCATTCACTCAAGTTTAACATAGGAAAAACCCCCGTAAGGCCGAGTGCAATGTGCAAAAACATCGAACTGAGAAAAACGCGTTTGAAGTTTTTTAGCAACTAACTTTTGCTAAAGTGAAGCTACAGCGATAATAATGACATCATTCCGTAGCTCTATATTATAGGATAATGGCCATGCTAAATTTCACTATACCCACCCAGAATACTGCTCACAGCTTGTTCTAGAACTATAAGATAGTCATTGACTCAGCATAAGATTCATTATTTTTTTACTTTGTGGTCGGTTCCAGTGCCTTGCAAGTGAAAGGAACACAAAAAAATCATGTAATAATGTTGTCCTTGGATAGATAATAGATTTACACAATGTTTAGGACTAAAACCAAGAATATCTATTTTTGCAAAAATTCTCACTATTTGCCATCATGGCTGTTTACACCAGACCAGGGCTGTAAGCAGAGTCCCCTGCTGGCTTGTGACGCTATGAAAGTCTTTCCTTTATTGAGCTGCTGTCGAGATGCACTCTTCGCGATTTTTGCAGCCTGCCCTTGTCCTTCTCAAGGCTGCGACACACCAAGTTATTGCCAGCGCTGTAGCCCACTTCTCGGCAATTTCCACGTTGCTCTTGGTTGTGCCTTGGTTGAAGCGGCTATGGCTTCGGCAACTGCCCTTTCAGTGCTCCGCAAGGATGCATGCTGAGTTTGGGGGCCTGCAGCCAAATCATAGCGTGCAGGCTCTCACTTAGGTTCTGGGTGATCCCATCGCTACCAAACTTTCCAAGAGGGCATTGTCGCTCAGCCGCCTAAACACAGGCTCCAATGCCTCAGTTACGAAATCAGGCAGGCTGTCCTTGTGTGGTGGCGGCTTCTCATTTTTCGCAAGAGCTCTCTGAAATTTGCACCAGGATTCAGGGCCTTCAGGGCAAAGGTCATGCTTTGGTGCCTCGTCAGTTGAAGACATGTGGTTCAAAGTTGCTAGAACAGCCTTCTGCATACCTGCAACATCGTTCCTGTGGCTTCTCAATGCGTAGCCTTAGTATAAGGTGATCTTCTTTATTTTTTGTTGCGTAAGTCTGCCCTTTCCACCAAGTGAGCCACCTTGAGCTTTTTTTTTTTTCTCTACAAGGGTACGTAAGGCAGCTCCCTTACGCTTGTGTACATGATTTATGCAGTCCTTTTTGGCCACCTTTATGAAGCCATACACCTCTTTTTCTGTGAGTGCATGGAATGTCCTGCTGTCGCCGTCCGACAGCATTATGGTATAACGAAGCTTGTGCTTTTCAAGTGACCGCTCAAACAAGCATAGTGCTGCCTCCACTTCATCTGGCCAGCATTACAATCAACAATCTTCTGGCACAGAGGGACATGCTGAATGAGCTAGGCAGAATGTCTTGCTTCTCCTTCCTTGGGTCCTGTGGTGCAAGCCAGGCAAAAGTTCGATAGTACGATATGGTCTATCACGAGGCCACTACACATCTCAACAATGCAGCCAACACATATATGCGAGCTATGTCTGCGCGTAAGCCAGGTGCCGTCATAAATGACGACATTTCCGGGCGCGTTGCCGAACTCCGCATAGAGCTCCCTGATGCGAGCCACGCGAGCCGCTTCGCATTCGGCGGCAGTCGCACAGCAGGCTTCTTTCATTATATTCATATGGCTCTGGTAACTCTTGGGTGAAGCCCTCGATGCGAAATATTCATCCCGGCGAAGAAGTCCGACAGAGCCGTTGCCCCCTTGCCGATACTGTTGATGGCCTTCATGGCACGCATATTAACTTCAAACGGCCTTATTTTGGCGTCGGTCTCGTCGGCTATACGTGGGGACGAAAAAACGCTCTTCGCGAAAGTCACAACTGCCGCACGTGACTATGAGCTTCAAACACAGCCAATACTCTTTCTTGGCCTTTGAAATAGTGAAGCTTCTTTCACCGCATTCTGGGCACGCGACAAGTACAAATAACGAGCGTATCGCCGCCAGATCAACAATAACAAATTCTGTCCCGTTTTCTTTGCCACCATCCTCCAGATCAATATCTAGTAACTTGCACTTACGTTCCGTCGCACACTGCGATGCGAGTGATGCCTTCAAGCCCGCTGCATTTCTCGTGCACTCAGCAAACTCGTTCGCCGAATAAAACGCCGCGTCAATGCGGTATAGGATGCTGCTGGAAGTGCAAGATGACGATCCGACGACGACACAATCCGATGAGGTGCTGCTGCAAGGCACAGGAGAGTGCACCGCTTCGGACACAAGCGGCCGCGGCTGGGCGCTGTCGTCAGAATGCGCCACTTCGGCGGCATCGGGCGAAATTGGCTGCACGTTGTCGGCTGCTTTCTTCTGGCGGGTGTTCCATGAGCGCCTCCGTTTCTTGCCGTACGCTTGGCGCGTCTTCTTCTTTAGACGAGCGTCTCCAATCATGCCGGCAAAAGACGGAAAGTCGGTACGTCGGTCGCGTAGCACAAGCAGGCACGTGCGGGAAGCAGACGAAAAACGTGCGCGAACGGGAACCGGCGGCCGACGAACAATATACAAAAAAAAAGCGCAGGCAACTTTGACCGCATCAGCCAATGGGAAGCGAGGAACAGGGGGCTCGCCTGGTGCGCGCGCGCTCCGGCCAATCAGCGGTTCGGAAGGGGGCTCCGCAAAAGGGGCAAGGGCAGCCGTTCTGTTTAAGCGACGCCATTTTGAAGGGTGGCAAAATGTGCACAAAGGAATCCGCTTCAAAACAAGCCCAAGATGACGGCGATTGGCCGACTGCCTCGCCGGCGGCGCGCGCGGGAAGTTTGAACGAATTTGACCTGCCGTGGGTTGTTTTGTGGCTCCGGTGGCGACTTCATAATCAATTTTAATCCATTTACTGATCGAATTCAGCGTTCACAATTTGAGGACACGTGCTTATAGGTCTAAAATTTTCAAATATAGCATTTTCTCAAAATCGACTTTTTGGCCATTTTTCACCATTCTAAGACCCGCGTCCCTTAAGAGGAGCCGCGGGTCTTGAAATGGCAGAAAATTGCAAAAAAAAAGTGGATTTTTGAAAAAGTGCAGTATCGCGATGTTCATACATTTAATAATCTTCCGGCCAAATCTGAAAGCTGTAAATCTAGAAATATTAAAAAAAAACAGCATTTTACATGCCTAGGTGGAAGCGAAATGACCGAAAATTGACTAACTATGTTCGAAGTTCAGGCACTCGTAACTTCCAAACGCGGCGACCGGGTGCCGCCATCTTAGTGTTGTTTTGAAGCTGCTTTCTTTGTGCGTTTTTTCCCTATCTTCAAAATGGCGCTGGTGCAGAGAGAGAGACGGTTCTACTCCTTTTCCGAAGGTCGCTTGCGCGCACGTGATTGGTCGAAGCACGCGCTCGCCCCGCGCGCTGGTCCTTTATTGGTTTGCCGCGTTTGTCCTGCTTTTTTTTTATTGCCCGGTCTCCCGTTGTTATCGCACACGCGCTCAGCTCGGGCTTTCGGCTGCTCCGCGACGTTCTTCTGGTTCGCAACTTCACTACCATGTTCGAACTACTGTGATAATTAAGCTGCTCAAATGTATAAAGACATTCGCCTGAAGAAAACTTCACACTGTGTTTTCGGCAAGAAACGACGGTGACCATGGAATGCCCGAATGCCCGACGAAATTCGCCAAGGCATGCCCCGCAATAGCCGCTGGACGGATTGAACACGCAGCTGCATCCAGCGTGGACGCCTCAAATGCCAGCACAGAACTCATCATAATAGCGGAATTGCCTGTTGACGCATCAAATAAAGTTCTGCAGCTCCCTACATCGAGCGAATGCACCTCGTTCAGCCATGCCTCGAGTACTGCCGCGGAATATATCTGGGATCGTCGGTTGGCGGTTTGCTTACAAAAACACAACTTGGCACATGTGCTGTGTATATTTTGTAGGTCCAAGCCTCGCGTGTTATCAGAAAACACATCGAATATATTTTCTTATTGGCTCAAAAAAATAGCCAGCGTGTGGCAACTGCGGTCAATGTGAAAAAAACATTTGGCATCAAGTCAGAAACTGAACCAAAATTCGAACTTCTAGGCGTCGACACGGAACAGGGGAACTTCAGCGATAGCGGAACAGAATTTTCTGTCGGACATTTGAGCATGTTTAATTACCTTCTCGGACGTAAGATTTGCGCAGACTGCAGCGACAGTGTCCAAGGAGCAAAAAAAAGAGGACTTTAGTGTGAAACTCGTGATGGCATGCTCAGCGCGCGGCGTGCGCGATGAGCGATTTGTTTCACTGAGGGTGACTGGAGATTCATCAATAACGTCATTTATATATGCAACAAAAACAATGTAGCCAGGAGTGCCACCAAAAACAAGCTCATGAATAGGCACAAGCCAACAGTGAACACTGCTTACAGTTATGGTCAGCTGTTAAGAGTAGATTCAAGTCCTTGTCAGTGCCAGAATTTAAATACTATTTTTCCCTTTTTTTTATTTATTGTGACCCTGACCTAGGCACAAAAAGCGACAGCACAGATCCTATAGGCATGTCATTTTTATGCACAGTGTACACATACGACGGTGCAGTGTTTGGTAGCAGCTTTCTCACACTATTTACAATGACTATGCATGCTTATATAGCAAGCTTTTCATGGTTCCTGTGACATTGTTGTAACATATATGACATTACCTTGTTCCTGAAGGGCAAAGCTACATAATGATGCCATTTATACAGTTACATTGCAATACTACATCAATTTATAAAAAAAATAAAACTTCAAATGTATTTTCTCAGTTTCAAAACACGTCCCTCTACGGGGTGTTTTGACATATTTTTATTGACTCACAATAACAACTTTCATACCAATGCATTCGTATTGAATCGTAATAAATTGATTTAGCCGTTGATGCTATTCATTTTCTTCTATATGTTGTTTACCGAATTATAATTCATGATGACTGTAAACAATATAAGGCAGATATTTTTCATTCATGTTTGTATTCATCTATTTTAAATTTGAAGTTAGTTGCAAATGATAAAATTAGCATCACCGGCTAGACCAGCTCTCTGGCAATCTGGATATATACTTTGTTTTTGTGTTTGACATAGTGAACATACTGAAATTGCCAAAAGCCCCGTAAAAAATATGTTCATTGTGTATTATAAACATTTAGTATCTTCTGTTCTGATGCAGCTATCGAAAATCTACTTAAAGATTTTGGACTTGCAAAAGAAACTGAATAAGTGTATTAGGTTTCATTCAATTCAGACAATACAATTTTTTTCAAGACCCACGTCTTCCTTAAAAGCAAGTGGCCCTTGTTGTTTCTGCCAGCATGGAGAGAGCATTCTAAGTGCTGAAGTATGTTGTTTTATCGAAACGGCAGTCTCATCTATCACTTTATGGCGCGCTGCTCCCGACGTTATGGTGACTTTTTTGATGATAGGCCTTCGGCCTGCTCAGAGAATTCGCAATTGACTTGAGTCAAAAGTTACTTTTATTGAAATCTTACTTATATGCCATTTAACGATATGAACAATGCTTAACTGAACGCTGTCACTTCCTTTTGTGCAGTTTCCTCTGCAAGACATGTCTCGCAAAGCTTGATAATTTCTGTCATTCTCTTTGCCCCTTCTTTGGTTCTCTCTTCCAACCAGTGACACACATCAGCATGCCAAGCTATTTCAGAATGTGCGATAGCTGCACAAGCTTCTCTATTGGATGTCTAATGCCCCTGACACACGGGCACCCTTAAGTCCTTTAGACATAGGGACATCTTTCGGAAAGGCGTTCGGGCGCAGTGACACACGACAAAGGAGTAACTCCTTTCCGGCAAAGATCCTTTTCGCAAAAGCAGATCACGCATCTACTTTTCTGGCAGGAAAGGAGTACTCTCGCATACAGTGTGCATAATTTATCAATAGAAGAAAACGTGTCGCAACACTGCGGTGCCCTGTCAGTATTTTTTTGCGCTGAGAAAATGTTTTCATTTTCAGCAGCAGTGCGATTTGTTGAAAAGTGAAGGCCTATAGTCTGTCCATACTCTCAAACGCCTGAATTACGTCACTAGCGCGATCATGTTAGGGTTGGCAGCGGCAGTTGCTGTGTCGGCGACGTAGTATCTTGTGACGCTCTCTAGCGAAGGGCGTAGGCTGTCCGCAATGAAACGGAAGGTGGCTGGGCTCACTCGAAAACACTGCTTAAAGTGGCCGTCGCCTAATAACGGCAATGTGTCTTCGAACCAGCGTTCGTTGCGCACATAGGCCCACCTTTCGCGGTTGGTGGCTCGGGGGGACAGTGCGGAAGCAGTCAAAATGAAGCTGTTCATGACGAGTCTTTGAGGCTCATCACTCTTGCCTTCGCAGCGTTTAGCTCATCTTCGATGGAGCCGAGGGCGACAAGAGTCAGGCCCACCTCAACTGTTGCTTTATCTCTGTCTCTGCGCAGAGACATCGCAGGACCATGATTAAACTGGGCACGCCGTCACTGACCCAGCTGGACGCAGCCATGTAAAAAGCACGACAAAAAACAAAAACAGCAAAACACCGACTGTTCATAGTTGCCAGACGAACTTAAGTTGCTGCTAAAAACACAAAAAAGCGAAGAAAAAAAAATGACAAGTATGCGCACTATAAGCCACCGGACAATAAAAAAAAAACGGTTTTATGCTGCGGCGTCGCTGAATGTGATGTACACGCGCAGATTCTTTTTAATATTTACAATCTTGCTGCTTCCACAAACAGCGCCATTTTTTCTGCAGCGTTCTTCTGAGGCACCGCCTAAAGCAGCAGTCCGGTGCCGTGTGTCATCAGCGCCACTCCTTTCTGTAAATGGTCCCCTTAGGCGACAAAAGGGGTTTACTTCAAAGTACTTTACTTTTGCCCGTGTGTCACGGGTATAAGGAAGCTTAAGAGCTGCTTGTCACTGAGTGAACTCTCGACTGTGTTGCTCCTCCACACTAAGGGATTTGAAGAGATGTGACCAGGCAACAGCAAGCATGCTAAACGACGAACCTGCTGAGGCTGTGGTCTCGGGCATGCAGGTGCAACTTGGCCTCCTCGGGCAGGGGCTCGAAGAAAGGGTGGTCAAGGGCCTCGCGTAGCGTGATGCGTTGTGAGGGTTCATAGGCCAGCATCTGAGAGATGAGGTGGAACAGCTGCCGACTCGCTTCATCATCCATGGACATGTACCGCTGCACAACAAACACCTATGATTATGCACAATGAAAGCATATGCACCAGTGGGAACACAGTGAGGTAAATTGAAGCAGCCCTCCACTATGATGCTACTTTGGTCAAGGAGCTCTTCAAAACCAAGGACCTTTGAAAGCTCACAAATGCATCGAAAGTGTCATATACCGTATTTAGTTGCACAATTTGCTGTGCAAATTATGCCAAGATTTGCAAACGCATATGCAATTAATCTGCATTAGTCCTAACGTGCACAGCATAAGCATTAAAAAAAATAAAAAATCGGAGCATGAAAAAAGTGTACTTCTTTATTTTACAGAATTAGCACGTGCTTTCACCAGTCATATTCGGTCACGCGTGGTCTAGTTGGAATCACTGATCAACAGGCCCAATTGAGAATCATTGTCACGGCCGCTGTCATCGCCATCTCAAAGAGCATTGCCATCTGTTATGTCCAGAGCATTCGCACTTCCCATTTTCTCAAAGCTCTTCTCAACAATGCTGGGAGAAACTAGGTCTTACACCATGGCGATACCGGAGAACCTAAGCGTTCGCACATAATTGAAAAAGCCTTCAGCAGCAGGAAACTTGTGTTACCAAGTGCACACTCTTCTGCTTTCTCCCGTACTTATTGTGGTGATAGGCACACACAGAACTTCGCCCTGATGTGCTTGGCAGCGGCACGATTCCCACTTTCTTCGCCAAGCTTCATAACAGAGAGCTTGAATTTCGCGCGTACACCGTATTCACTACCATATTAGGCACACTTTTTTTTTTCCAGGAAATCCAGCTCGAAGTTAGGGCTCGAAGTTTTACCCCACCAATTACACGAGGTAAAATTTTCGAAACCTGTTGGACTAAGTTCTCGCGCTTTAAATCTGTACATTTGTCAAGTAAAAGGCGACTAACGTTTACCAATTGATTCAGCATAAAACAAACCATACCTGCCAAGTTCAAGGATTCTGAGTCCGGGAGATTTCCACAACGAGGAGGGAGGGGGGTGCGCACGGCACAGAAAAAACAAGGACATACAAATAAACAAAAAAAAAACGTGGCGAGAAACAAAAGGGGGTGGGAGGGGGGTCTCAATTGCAAGCGCCAACATCAGCGTTATGGTCTTATAATGGCTAGGAGTGGCCGAACACACGAGGGTAGAGTTTTTCACTAAGGTCAGAGTCTCAAAGGATCAACAGAACTAGCAGAATCTATTTCAGCCAAAACAACTCGCGTGTGTCTTCTTGGGATACACATTGTCGGAGCTTACACGGGAAAGATCCAGCCCTGACAGCTTTCGGTTTTCGAACTTATTTTTTTTATTACCGCGCTGCACGCGCCGCGCGGCCCAAATGCCAACTTCTTCCTCCTTGAAGCGCAGCGCATTGAGGCGCTACAGCCCCCCCCTCACCCCCCCTCCCCCGTAGAGCGAGAGCCGTAGGAATCACCAGAGGAGTCGCCCAGTGGACATGCTTGGATGTTGGCATCCAGACTTTGGATTTAAGGGGAGACGCTCCTCGAAAGCACTTTTTTTTTGTTATTCAACTTAGAGCTTCAGAAATTGGACCACTGATGCAGTTTTTCCTCCTGATTCCAAATCTGTAATCAGTTTTTACATAAGTGCAATAGTTTGGGAGTTGTGTTTCAAGTAATGGTGAAACTTGATAAGTTTTCCGGGAACTTTCGCGCATACTAAATGTTCATGCAGAGAGTTGTTCAATGGCTCCTTTTGCTCCCTATTAGCCATAGAGTGCCGATATCTAGCTAGAAATTGTGCTCCAACTTTGAAACTATGAAAAAAACATCTGTGTAGCAAAGTACCCTTTTTTTTCCACTCGACCACCATTAAATTTATTAATAGATATTTACAGCTGATAGGTTGTGCTGATTCAAGTAGATATCGGCACCCTACGCACTCTCCTCAATGTGTGTGCCAAATTTCGTCGTCGTATGACCATTCTAAGTGCCCGAAACACTTCCCGCAAAAAATGCAAATTGGCCAAAATTGCGAAATGAGAAAAACGCGTTTGAAAGTTTGAAAGTCTGTATTTACAAAAATGAAAAACGCAGTAGCACGAAACTTGTGCTGAACACATACACACATGTCCAGAGGGAATATCAGTTGTCTAAAACTCTCCAGCACCGTAGGTTTTCCCCTCCCGGCTGGTGCGGCAGGACTCTTCCACCCGGGCCCTCTTGGCTGCACTGCGACGGTGTGCCCTCGCCTCAGCGGTCTGACGCACATTCATCTTGTGCATGCGCATGCTGTCTCGGCGGTCGCTGAGGGTAACTAGGGGCCTCCGAAGGAAGCACCCCAAGCTCTTCGAGCACCTTTTCAAAGCTCGCGTGGCCCCGGTTGAACCACAGGACTGCAATGGCTGTGGCTGTTTCCACAGCAGTCCGGGAAGCAAACCGGGTCTTTGGACACAGCAGCCATATTTTGCTGTTCAGGGACTCGGCCGCGTTCTGTGTCTTGCCGTGGAGGCACCGGGCAAGCAGCTTCGCATCTGTGAGACGCTTGTAGATTGGGAGGACTGCCAAACCCTGGGCCTTGGTCAGGAGGGGGGTGTGGCACGGTGCAGGCTGGCCCTGCGCCTCAGCACGTCGGTGCTTGCACCACGAGTCTGGGCCTGCAGGACAGAACTTGTGACTTCCAGCACCGTCTGTTGAGCACGAGTGCAAACATGAGGCCCATATGGCAGTGTACATCTTGTGGACATTTCCCCGATTGTTCACAATGGCCACCTGAAAGTAAGTTTGAAGCTTCTGGATGGTGGTCTCCTTCAGCTTCTCCCCTCGTGGAAGTGGCGTTGGCAGCTTCCGCAGGCCGGTGCCCAGACGTTTCGCCACGTGGTTGGTGCACTCCTCTTTTTCAATTGGAGTGTCAGGGTACACGTTGGCATCACAGACCCTGTTGTAGGCCTTGCTGTCTCCATCGCTTAGGAAGATGGTGAACCGCAGGGGTGTCTCATAGTCCACAGTCCTCTGCCAAATGCGCACTGCAGCTTCGGCCTCCATGGCATGCGAAGAACAGTCGCAATTCTTCTCACAAACGGGATGATGAAACGCCTGCCATGTTTCTTCATCGCCTCCCATGTCGTTATGCAAACTGCACGCCAGGCGGAAGTTGGAAAGCACTTCATAGTCCAGGCACAAACCAGTGTCCAAGGACACTACAGTTCCCACACCATTGTGGCTTTTGTGGCCTCTTTTTTGCCATGTGCCGTCAAACATGACTGGCACGTCACTGTTACCAGCCACCTCTTTGGTGACGCTGCGTGCCCTTTGCATGTTTTCACAGACAGCCTTCACTGCCGCACTGTGAATCTTTTTGCCGATAGCATGGAAGGTCTTATGGTGCATAGGGTTTGGCAATCCAACTACTGCACAAAATCGTGAAAGTTGCTCATGCCCGATACCGACGGCACGCGCTGCAAGCACCACTTTCAGGTTCACGGCAAAGGCGTCACGCGAACTCCCGCTGTCGTAGCTTCTGCTTGCACCGCGGCCGCCATCTGACGCGACCCGCTTCGACGAGTACGCGGACGAAAGGATGCTCTCCGAGCACTCCGCATTCTCGCAGTGTAGCTCCAGAAACGCCGAAAGGCCTTTCCGCTTTTTATTCGGTGCCCGAACTGCGAGTTTACTCTCGTGACAAACGGGGCATGCCGCGCCTGCGACGACGGCCGTCAATGCACCCAACTCGCACAGCACTACGCTTTCGGCACGATCGGCATTCGGCCTGACGTCGTTTTCGAATAACGCGATCTTTTTCTGCGATGCACTCACAAAATTCACTGCAGCGTTGATCTCGTCGTCGCAGTTGCCATGGTCGACGTTGCCGTGGTCGATGTTAGGCCTACCGGCCGCTGGCCCGTCGCGGACATTTTCGTTGGCGGTGGCTTTCTTGTACGTCCTCCGCCGCTTCCCTCTGAACTTGTTCTTACTTCTGTATTTCCGATGGTCGGCAACGGCCTTTTTCGGGCTTGCCATCGCACGAAAACAGCGAAAAATAACTCCGGAAAACAGTGAAGCGAACTACGGCAAGAAAACACGGGTGCTGTCAGCCAATGGCGGCCCTGCGTTAGTGGCGCGCGGTTTGAAACGGCGGGAAAAGACTGTTTTTGTTGCTTTTTTTTTAGATTTTTCGTGAACGTACGAGACTTCAAGAACCGGGATCGTGGAGAGTAAGGACAACTCTACACGAGCCAGCGGCCGCAATATGGCGGACAGCTCTCTTCGCGGCCCCGCGAGCACGCGAACAGCAGCCCGTTTTGTGTAAATTTCGTGATGCCGCGCGTCACTGCCGCTCACTCAGACGCGTTTTTCACTGACTTCTGATGCTTATTTCGCTGTGATATTTTCAGATGTCAAAATATAATGTATAAAGATGATAAAGCAACAAAAAACAGAAAAGGTGAAATTTGGAAAAAAAACGCGACTTTTCGACCCCGCGTCTCCCCTTAAACCCCGCGGCCGCAAGAGCGGCGATATATGCAGGTTTCAGTCGATCAGCAGCCACGACGTCTTCACGGCCATTGATGTCCAGCGTGAACGTCTTAGGTGTTTGATGGAGTATGCGGAATGGGCCATCATAGGCTGGTGTTAGTGGTGGCCGTATTTGGTCACGCCGAACGAAGACGTGACTGCAGTCATGCAGATCCTGACTGACGAAGACAGACTGGGGGTGTCGGTCGGCAGGAATCACAGGAGCAAGGTTCTGAAACATGGTGCGCAGCTCTCGAATGTACGTGGAGGCATCGTGAGTGGAAGGTGGCGATGATGGCTCGAAGAATTCTCCTGGAAGACGCAGGGGAAACGCCATAGACTAGCTCGGCTGATGAGCAGCCGAGATCCACTTTCAATGCTGATCGGATGCCCAGAAGTACGAAGGGGAGGTGGTCGAGCCAACGTTCCTTGGCTGGTGAGCAGTGAGCCGGCGGATCCATGCGGGATGATCGGGGCTGTGTGTTCGTTATCGGGTCACCATTAACTGTCGGAGCTTACACGGGAAAGATCCAGCCCTGATAGCTTTCGGTTTTCGAACTTATTTTTTCTATTATCGCGCTGCACGCGCCGCGCGGCCCAAATGCCAACTTCTTCCTCCTTGACACGCTGCGCATTGAGGCGCTACAACGTGAATGGACGGGACGGCGCAGCTGGCTGCCGCAAAAGCGCGGGTCAGAGCTTTGCTCACTACTAGATTCTTTCGACAGGAACGCCAAAACGCGTCTGGCCCCTTTTTATTGCAATAGCAGTTATATAGACCGTCCAGGTTATTTTCTCGCCATTCCCACCGCCGCCGTCCTTCACCGTATATGTATGCTTACCTATATATACGAAGACTGTAAGAAAAAAATTGGCCCCGTGCCTGCATGTTACACTGCAAATGTCGTCGAAAGAAGTCTGGAGAGAGTGAACAAGACGTTTATTTGATGTTCTGCAAAAGAAAATCGGTGAATGGTATAATGAAGGCGCTGCGTTAGAGTGCCTCAAGCGTGCAGCAGAGGCGAACGAGCGCATCAAGTCATGTCACACGTGAGACATGAGCGCTATCTGGCAGTTATCTTACAAAACGAAGCGGGTGCGCAGGTGCGCCCATCTCGGAGGTGATGAGGTGTAGAATGCAAGGCGACGGGTAGGTGCCCCCATTGTGTCGTCTTAGCAAAGCGTTGCAAACACGCCTTCTCGTGCAAACACTGCCTGGTCAGCGCAACGTGATAAAACGCTACGCTCCTTAAAATTACTTATGTATGCCTTTTCTAGTAAGAGACACACACATACAGAATATTGACATGTTGTTATGGTGCCTCAGATATGCGCAATAACTGCTTTTAAATCTTTCTTGGGGACTTTCGGCACAAAAATTTTGGCCTGTCTGTCTGTCCACTTGTCTGTTTGTCCATGCCCGTCTCAGAGCGGCGCGTTTTGTTTTCTGAGATCTGTCACACGTCAAGTCACACGTGAAACACGAGCGCTATTCGAACGAGTGTCAAATCACATCACACGTGAGACATGAACGCTAGATAGCGCTCATGTCTCACGTGTGACGTGATTTGGTGCACTCGTTTTCCTCCGTTGCACGCTCGAGGCACTCTAATGCAGCGCCTCCAGAACACGATTCACCGATTTTCTTGCGCAGAACATCAAATAAACGTCCTGCGAGTATCATTTTCGTGCGTCGTTTATGCGTAAGCAGCACGCTACGCGTTTCGATCTGCTTGCCCTTCTCAGCGTCACATTCCAAGTTGTTGCTGTCGCATCGATTGCATCACCCTTGCGGCGAAACTAACCTTTTTCTTTTTTTTTATGTATTTACTGCCTTTAGCCTACCGCTGCATGCCTTCAGAGCTCGTAGATCCCTATCGCGATGCCGCGACAGCGGTCTTGTGCGTGGCGGTCGCGGCAAACCGTAGTTCATTTTACAATCCCCATGCGCTTGGCTGTGCACGCGCCTTAAAAACTGTCATTTTATGCCATCTACAATAGCATCTGCCGCAGTTTTGTTTGCAGAGTTTGCCGAAAGCAGCGTTGCTCTGACTGGTTGAGCGCACACTTTCGAAGTTCTGTCAGTTACGTCGTCCCTATAGATAATCGTGTCAAGAGCATCCGCGGTTTCGTCCACAGTGGTTGTGGCAACGATAATCACACGCACTGTAGAAGACAGTGCGTGCGTCCGTCGCACGCGTACTTCCGAAGCTTCGAGTACGCTGCTCTCCGCCTTCTTTCGACGGTTTCCGTATTAAAGTTCGTATAACCCACCGTGATTAAGAAATCTGTTCGAAACATTCGAACTGAGTACCAATGAACATAGTAAAATTTGTCTGGGGAATTTCAAGAATTCGTATCTGCCGCAGTTTCGCATCACTAAGATTATACTGTACGTTTACATGAACACCTCTTCAACTCATTTATAATAAAATGAGATAGGTTCGAAAAGCCTAGAGCAGATTGAGCTGCTTTTTGTCAATGCGGCCAGATCATGCACAGAGATTTCGATTTCCAAGAGATTTTTATAACAACCGTACAACCGGAAAAGACGGTCTAAATCCGGGAGTCTCCGGGCCAATCCGGGAGACCTGGCAGGTATGACAAACATACCTACTGTGGGAATCGAGGCTAGCCCACTGCCTTTGTGGGGGCTTTGAGCCTCTTTCTTCATTCTCATGTCCTGACATAACTCCCGTCCTTCATGGTGTGCCACGCTGGGAGAGCGGAGAGGGACGTTTAACCCCTCTCATTCGGTAGCGAATGTCGAATGTGGCACCGTGCGTGGAATCTCTCCGGAGGTTTGGCGCGCGCGCGTCGGGGAGTGAGGAAGATTTCACCGGGGACGACATGGGGGTAAGCACACTTTTATTTTCGGTCTGTCGGCTCCCTTTGTTTGGGGCTCGTTCGGACCTCGCCAACAGCGCTTTGCGCCCACGGCGAACACTTACCTTATGTCGACCCTACCCCCTCCCGAACGCTAGGCCGAAGAGTGGTGCGGCGTCCTAGTGCGTGACCAGGCTGTGCCGACCCGTATCTCTCCAAAGCCAACATGAGCGCCTTTGCCCTCGCTCGAGCGACCGGACCTCTGTCCCGGTGTCTCCTTGAATCACTTTTACCACAGAGACGTGCTCGCGGCACCCTCTGCAGTAGTTCTCGCTCATGGCGTGGATAAGCCCATTTGCTTTCCTGCCGCGCCTTTGCAGCGGGCTCTGTACTGCATTTTTGGTGTTGCCGCAGGCAATAAAGTGTTGCAACCTTGAGCAATACTGTGGTCTCGTCATGGCAACGGTTAACATGTGCCCTGCGGCTCGCTATGATCGGACCCACACTAGTGGCCGTACTCCTTCGGGATACGTGTCACTACACTACATACCCTTTAATGAACAAGCGAGAGCCGTCAACTGCACACACACACACGCGTAAAATTTATTTGCACAAAAGTCGTAGGTGTTCCTCCTTTTCCCTATTCGGAGTCAGAGTAGGAGAGCACACATTCATCCTCGCTGAGCGTAGATTCGTTTTCAGTGTCCGAATCATCCGCACCCCACAACATGTCATCCTCACTCGCAGCTAGTGTGTTCGAGATACCCGTCTCTTGAAGCTTTTCCTGACGACTTCGTCGGAGATCGCCTGCCACGCTTCCACGATCCAGGCGCAGAGCATTTCGACAGGCGGCCTCTTAATCTTACCACCTGGAGTCGGCTGACACTGTCCTCCAGCCATTCAGGTGGTGTACAGCCTTCGAACATCAAGGAGACGTCCAAAGGCTGCAATATCAATGCGAGGCCGCCTGGAATCACTGCCAGATCTGTGCGCAGCTCCTTTAGCTCATCTCGTACGCGGTCTACTAGGTGCCCACGACAAGCATGGACAGGAAACAACAGACCACCCGGCTGCCGACCCCAGACTGTTTTCGCCCAATCCACAACGAGTTCTAAGCTCATCCAGCTTTTTTTCTTGGACTCTGACGTAGATGCCTTGAAGAAAATTTGCCTTTGGGAGCGCCTTACGTTTAAAAAATAATATAATGTGGTAGCTTGCGCCCATCTGTTGCCACTGTTGTTGGCGCATCCTTGTTTATCAGCGCCAGACGTTCTGACGATGACGCTCCGTGCACCTTTCTCCTCCACTATTGTGTTCCGCGGCATATCAAAGCAAAGGGGGGTCTGATCAGCGTTGCCGATCTGGGACAAAATGAAGTATTTCTGCTGTCGGAGCTTTATAACGAAACGGTGGAAGTCCACCACTTTGTCCTCAAATGCTGCAGGCAAGCACTGGCACAAGGTTGTCTGCCTTCGCAGTGCGAGGCCATGGCACCTCGCACTGCGAAGGCGCCATGGTTGTCCATCCGGAGCTGGCTTTGAACTCTTTTGCTTCGTTGCCCTGCGTTCGGGCTATTCAGCGCGCCTCAGTCTGCACAACATCCAATGACACAGCACAGCCGTCTTGTCGTAGCTCCCGTATATGCCGGACCAATTGCTCTTCGACGTTTAGATACCTGCCGGTCTAAGCACCGCAGAAAGCTCCTTGTGTCTTCTTAGTCGCCTGAAGTTTTTCTTTCTTGATCCCTCCAGTACCGAATACTGGTTTCACCAACACCGAAATGCCTGCTTGCAGCCTGGTTGCTGTGCTCCATCATGTACAGCACTGCCTTCAGTTTAAATCCAGCTGTGTAGCTTGCGTACTTCCTCGTGGTGGTAACAAAGTTAAATACACGACCACAACATACGCACACCGTTTCCAAAATGTCGTGTCTTTCCTTTACTTTGATGGTGGTGATGGCGATCGAGCCACCAATGTTGTACATGTGACCTCCAATGAGCATGGCAATTTGTGGGTATCAGTCATTGATGGAACAGCCGTTTTTTTCTTTCCCCCGCTCATAGACGCTTTTTTTTTTTACACTTTATTTCGACAAACACGTCTCACTTCGAATTTTGTTTATTTGCTCATCGATTTGCCTTCTTTTTTTCTTGAGGGTACGGGGACCACGTTTTAACTGTGCCGTTGCGCGATGGAATCGTTTCTGATCACGGCCAAGTTTGGGGTGCGCCTGTTATGCGCACCTCGAATTTAAAAAATTGAATTTTCTGCGACCAAACTAGAGGTGCACCTATTATGCGAGTGCACCGATTATGCGAGAAAATATGGTATATTTACTATAGCCCATCGCAAGATAACAGTAAAACATAATGGACGGCTTACGAAACTTGAACTTCCGAAATCAACCAAGCGTGCATTGCAGTGCGGAGGCAAAGAACGAGGGAAACAGTTGGAGTGATAGGCCCAACAGGCCCTCACACGAGGCTCTGGTGCCGAGAGTTGTCCGTGCCGTGACGAGACTATACATTTTCAGTGATAGAGGCGGAGAGACAAAGGGGGGCAAACGCTCGAGCAGCTTCGGTGCTTGTCAACAGGTTTGAGTGTTTGTGCATGGTATTCTAGGGACCTTAGTTCGGGGGAAGTCCTCGAAAGAAAGAACTTCACATTCGCAGCCTACTTGACAGTGCTCGCCTAATCGGCAGGGCGTGCACCCAGCGTGCCTGTCCAAAGGATCCAAAGGTCCGAAATCACTTCATGGCAGATCGGGGAGTGCAAAATATGTGAGTAAATATTTTTTTTCATAAAGCTCACAAATTATCAGGGGTGCGCAAATTATGTGAGTAAATAGTGCATTTGAAAGCTCATAATTGATTTATTTGTGGGGTTTAACGTCCCAAAACCACCATTTGATTATGAGAGACGCCGTAGTGGAGGGCTCCGGAAATTTTGACCACCTGGGGTTCTTTAACGTGCACCCAAATCTGAGTACACGGGCCTACAACATTTCCGCCTCCATCGGAAATGCAGCCGCCGCAGCCGGGAATTGAAGTTTGAAAGCTCATATGTCACCAGCTTTAATAATAAGCTTTGGCAAACACTTCACACGCCACACAACTACACACAATGGTGTAATACTTATGTGGTGCACAAGAGTGCAATACAGTAATCCCTCGTTAACTCGAAGCCATCAAATCCGGGGAAAATTTCGAGATAGGCGGTATTTCGAGTTAAGCAAAACGCCGAAAATGTTCGCCCAGGTCACTGTAAAAGAAAAGCCAGTGCTGCTAGGAAAAGCTTTACTGCACAAAACAGCTACCGTAGTAAAGGCACAAGAATTCGGAGAGAGAGAGAGAGAGACTTTATTAATTTCCGGCAGATTGCTGGGATGGGCTCCCACCTAGGGGCCAACGGAGAGACCGTGTCTCCCGGCAGCTTCCTTGGCCTGCTGGATTGCCCAAAGTTGCTTGTCCAGACCCGAACTGAGCAGCGCAGTCCGCCAACGCGCCCGAAGGTCTTCATTGGAGGCCGCGACCCCAGAATTTCTGACTAATGCTGGACATTCCCATAGGATATGTTCGAGAGTGGCTCTGGTGGTACAGTACTGGCATAGATTACGGAGGGGAAAAAAATTTATTACCGAGGACCTAAAAATTGCGTGATGCTCGCCTGTTTCGCTTTAGCGTTCGGTCCGAGAAAGGCGTTCTCCAGTTGCTCAACACATCGCATGAGCCGTTGGTCGCCACCGCTGCATTCGACCTTCCTTGATTAGCGCGACTTTTCTCTCCAACGTCAGAGATTTGCACTGCTTTGGGCAGGACATCTTGGTCGATACGGAAGCGTCCGTTGCACAGACCACTCACTACTCAGCAAAACTGAGCTCAAGATGCGTCGTGCACAGATCGCGAGGAAAACAAAGAATACCAGCTCGCACATGCAAGGGCTAGATTGCGTACTGACGGGCGCATGCTGCACACGCCGCCCACCGCGCATAAGTCGCGCGCAGGTGCGCACACGTGATCACTCCCACAGTTGCCTGACAAGGTGATAGGAAACGGCTGCGTCCGCGGGAATTTCAAATTCGCCCTTCACGACTGCGTTCGGCACGTATAGTAAGAGCTAAGCGTTCGCACGGAGCCCTCGTTTCCTGTTGGGAGTAGACTTTGCCTTCTGCCCTCCCTGTCAAGATTTCGAGATATCCACTGTTCCCTCCGGAAAACGTTTCGAGATAAGAGGGGGCAAATACATAGCACCTATGGGAGGTTAATGCACGGCGAAAAAAAGTTTCGACTTAACCGAGATTTCGAGATATGCGAGTTCGAGCTAACGAGGGTTTACTGTATTGCTACAATATTTTACTGATGATCTATTAGCCATAACACAGCACATTTGTAGCTGCAGCACACAACACGATTACATTATGCTTATTACTGACCAGTTAGAGCTTTCGTCTGGGACAGCTGCAAGAACGAGAAGCCACTGTGTGCCCTCGAGAGCGTGAAACAGCACAGCACACTTCCCGCCTACATTGTCACCTTGCTTTCTTTTACCTCTCGCACATGTTGTGCGATGTCAATGCTGTCATCACCGTCTGGTGGGAATCACTTTCCTAAGGCTTCCCCACACTTTTTCCACGGCCATGGACTCCCAAGCATGGGTCAAACAGTCATGTGTGGCTTGGCCGATTTGTTTATCAATAACAAGGAAAGCCTTCACCTTTCCTATGTTTCTTTCTTTTTTGATGACAGCAGAGAGGCTAGGGAGCTTCACCTGCCACTAAATAGTATCACTACGCTGCACTGAGTCGTGGCTTCGAAAAGCTGTCGTTTCTCAGGATTTGCGGTGAAAGCAGCAAGTTTTCAATTAACCAGGCTGGCGCTAACCACAGCTTCAAATATCCACTCAAATTCAAATTGCAAAACATGGTACCACAGATACTCTTCAAATTATATGGGACTTCAAAATGACCAAATGATTAAATGTCTATTAAGTGTTATTTCCAGGGCCACCTTGTACGATTATGGTGACTCCTCCCAACAGTCTGTTGTTTTTCTTGTGTTCCTTTCAGACAAGCACGCAAATTAATGCATAAGAAATGAAATGTTATTTAGTTCTACTAGCAAACCAAGCACTAATAACCAGACTATTTTTTCAGGACACCAGTTTGAAGTGCAATCAGCCGATGTGGTTTCCGGGTGCACTTTGTGAGGAAAACGAGTCCTGGAAGACCTAGGCACCATACCTTGTGTCCAACAATTTCGTGTCCCCCAGCAGTCAAAATTTAGTTGAGGTGGCGAAGTTGTGCTCGAGTTCACAACGAACAAGTAGCCGTGAGAATTTTTCGAAACAGTGCCTTAATAGCGGAGTTACAGGCGTTTGATGATCGAAACGCGACGATCACTTTTTTTCCCTCTTCCTACGCTACCCTCTTCCAAAACAGCTTGGCACCTCCTCGCTGAGTCAGCTGAGTGCCCCACTTCATCTCGCGTGGCATACGTCACCGCTAACGTGCTGTTCCAGACAGCGTCTACTTCCGGTTGCCACAATGCGCCACTCCAATGCCCCAGCTCGCCGTCAACTGTGTTGTGTGTGTCATCTGGGTGCACTGATCGTTGACTAACCACTGTTGCTGTCGTGCCGGCCCGTTCCCCTACGCTAGAGACTTGGCGGTTGCGTTACAGGCTGCAGGTGTCGATTAGCAAGTGGCAACACGATCAAGAACAGCACGGTGCACGCAAACAGCTGTTTGCAGAGTGACCGAAAGTCGTCGGTTATCGTTCGGCCAATTTCAAGCATCGATATTGGTGACGTCATCGAGTTTCACTGGTGATGTCACACATGCCAGTTGCGGGAATGGCAAGGACCGGAAAGGAGAAGCTAATGTTTTTCAAAATTGTGGCGTGCCCGCTACCTGTAGCACTGCGGCGTGTGACATCGTTGATCACGACGGCATTCTGCACGCGATGCGCTTGTTAACTTGAAGTGTTTGGGAAAATATCGGAGGGGGTTTAGGGGCCCTTTATGACTGAATTTTACAAAAATACATATATTATGGACACTTCTGATGTCAGTGAAGCCTTCAGCAGTGCCTGCTTCAACGAGCCCCAAGACTTACACGCGGGCTCTAAGAAACTTACTTTTCTCTGAAGTGTATTGCTGCATAAATTGAATCTCCAATTAATAGTAGCAGAGCAAACTACCTCGACTCTTTGCCATCGCAAAAAGGGGCCTCGAACATGCGTCCAATGGCTGCACCCAACTCTTTATCACACAGTTATGTTTTTTATTTATTTATTTTTATTTTTAGTATGTATGTTCCTACTAACTTTACAGGCATGACTGGTCTTAAGCATTTTTTGCATGAGGCACCCCGTGCTGTCACCATGTGTAAACGTGAAGCAACACTCAGAATGATCACACAGATTTTATTCATCTTTGAGACCGATAGCAACAGGTTAGTAGAAGCCTGGCCCCAAGTCTCCTTAACATCAAACCTTTCAAATGGCAACGTTAGCTGCAATATTGTAGACCACTCTTCCCCCCCCCCCCTTTTTTTACAATGCCCTAGAAGAAGTTAATTTTCTTAACTGCTACCTGCTGGCTAAGGCGGGCTCACCTGAAGTGGCTTGCAGTTCTCCTTGACATAGCGGCCTGCAGAACTCTTTTCATCCCAATCGAGGCGCCCGTGATAGAAGTACTTGGTCCTGCAAAAAAGACAACAAAGATGCCTCGGTGATGGAACAGCACTGTCCAGCCGGCTAGAGCAAGAAGGCAGTTGCATAATTAAAAAGCACAGTTGGCCCTACATATGAAAGACTCAGACTTATAAAACTATTGGTTACATCGAATGGTTGAAAAACACTCTTGAACATGCCACAATAAAGTATGAGGTGGCTGCTCTTGTACAGTGAAACCTCGTTAAACTGTACCCGCGTAAACAGTAGTTTCGTTTTAAAAGTAGTGAAGTCAAATCCACGACTCGGTGGCCACTGAACATAATGCATTTTGTATCAGCATAAGCCATACCAGCTTATCGCGTATGTGTCGGTTAATAAGTATTTTTTCCAATTTTCATTGCGCACTCGCCGCAGCATTTCGTCCCCCACTGGGCGTCCCGACAGAACACCAAGCCCCAGAGATCGAAACATGCCTCGCTTGTTTGTGTTGATGATGATAGCGGCTGTGTTGGTGAGCGCCATATCTTGGATTTTTCTGCAACAAGAAGCACTCGGCCGGCTAGGCTTCTGGTGTTGTCCACGCGATGGCGCTTTGCACAAACACGAGGATAGTTATAGCGCGAGAACAAAACGACGACACAGAGGCAAGGAGGACACGAAAGACACGTGTCCTCCTTGTCCCTGTGTCGTCGTTTTGTTCTCGCGCTACAACTATCGTCATGCCATACCAACTAGCGTGATTGATTGATTGATTTGTGGGGTTTAACGTCCCAAAACCACCATATGATTATGAGAGACGCCGTAGTGGAGGGCTCCGGAAATTTCGACCACCTGGGGTTCTTTAACGTGCACCCAAATCTGAGCACACGGGCCTACAACATTTCCGCCTCCATCGGAAATGCAGCCGCCGCAGCCGTGAATCGAACCCGCGACCTGCGGGTCAGCAGCCGAGTACCTTAGCCACTAGACCACCGCGGCGGGGCTACGAACTAGCGTCGTGCCAGCCCAAGCTGCCACACGCAAATACGGTGTGCGCTTGCTTTGCTTTCTTTGTTCCTTTGGCGCCGTGCATAGGTGTTCTCTGGTTGATCCATGCCGTACACCTCTCGCGTCGTTTTTCACGTATTGTGTATGTGTGCTTGTGCTGCTTCATACTTGCGTCATGCCGAAGCTGGGACAAAAGCATCGAGTGCTGAAAATAGAGGAGAAATTGGACATAAAGTGCCACAAAAAAAATCAGCGCTGGCATACGAAAAGGACCTGCCGTTAACCACGGTGTGCGAAATTTGGAATTCCAGAGAGAAGTTGCTCGGCAGTGCTGCTTCAACTGCGAAAAGATGCCGGCTACGCGGTTCGGCATCTTCGGATGTAGAGGAGGCGCTGGTGAAGTGGCTAAAAGCTGCATGGTCAAAAAGTTTGCCTATCAGCGGACCCCTGCTCGTGAAGAAGGCCCTCGTTTTTGCCTCGCAGCTCAACCATGACAACTTCGTGTGCAGCAATGGCTGGCTGGCCAGATTTAAGGCGAGACACGGCATTACCACGAGGACTGTTTCGGGAGAAGGCGCTGCTGCTGACTTGGATGGCACGGAGCAGTGGCAAAATGGTCCGCTGAAAAACATCTTGGAAGACTACGCACCTGATGCCATCTTTAATATGGATGAATCGGCGCTATTCTTTAAGCTGCTACCAGACAAAACGCTCGCGTTCAAAGACGAGACGTACACCGGCGGCAAGCATGCAAAAGACAGAATATCAGTGGCGTTTTGCGTAAACATGACTGGAATCGACAAAACTTCGCTCCTCGTGATTGGAAAGTCGGCGAAGCCTAGATGTTTTAAAGGCGCCCGGTTGCCATCAGGGGTCATCTATTGCAGCAACACCAAAGCATAGATGACGGCAAAACTCTTTCAGGAGTACATGCGCCTCATCGATCGTCGTTTTGCAGCTAGGAACAGAAGAGTTGTTATTATTTTAAACAACGCTTCTGCACACGTCGTCCTGGACAACCTGACATTGAAGTTGGCGTTTCTGCCACCAAACACAACAGCGATTGCCCAGCCCCTGGACCAAGGCATCATTTGAGCTGTAAAACAGCTGTACAAGAAGAATCTGCTGTATTTCTCCTCGCCATTGACTGTGGCAAATTATTCTCCATCGACCTGATTGGCACGATTCACCTGCTCGAATACTCGTGGCGGCAGGTTGAAGCAACGACAGTTCAAAATTGCTTCAAGCGTGCTGACTTCAGTGTGTGTGCGGGCGACGCAGATGACGCCAGTGACACCATCGACCAGACTTCGGACATCGTAGAAGCTTGGAAAACTCTGGTAGCTGAAGTGCTGGCGCGGCAGGGCGTTACGGAAGGCATTTCCTTCCCCGACTTCAGAGACACAGACAGCGATGTGCAGACATCTCCGGACATGTTCGACGAAGCCATTGTTGCCTCGGTTGTTGAAGTGTCGCCAAATGATAGTGATAAGGACGACATGGAAAGCGACAACACGGGTGAGCCAGGTCCGGCAGTGGCCGAAGCTGGGCATTACGTCAGCGCCATGCGGGTATTTGCCGAGAAGAGGGGGCTGGCAGAAAAGCTGGCTCACAGCATAAGTGAGTTTGAGGCCACTGTCGTTGCTGTTAGGCCGCCGGGTCGTCAAATGAAAATTACAGACTTTGTCACACGAAGTTAATAAATTACTGCACATTTTTGTTCTTTCATTGCACTCCCTGAAGGTTTCCTTTTTTAACAGGTAAGTGAGCGACCTGACACTATTTTGGTTAAGCAGTACTACCGTTTAGTACGTACTTTTTCCGAGCTCCGGCCAACTACGGTTTAACGAGGTTTCACTGTACGTTAAGCAACCACACATAGATGCATCTTATTAGTACATTGAGCCCCGTATCGTGCCAAAGCTACCAAGTGCAATTTTTCAAGCAAATGTTGACCACCTTTCAGCCGTTTAGTTCTGTCACTATTTCCTGCTAAGGTGTTAAGCCAGTGTTGTTGCATTGCATTGGTTTGTCTTTACTTCTCTGTCCCCTGTAATCCCCTTTCCCCGTGTGGGCATTGGCTGCGGTGTCCTCTTCGAGAGACAGTTATTGTGCGCACCGAACCGTCTACCCATTCAATTTTTCCTAATTCCCAAACTTCTCCAGGTTTTCCCCAATGATTTAAGGCCAGGATCGGCAAGACTGCTTAGAAAACTATTTGCACTGAAAACAAACCCCCAAGTGATAAAAAAAATGACATGGAGCACTTGCGCAGACTGCAAAACATTATTACACTACTAAAATAGAATAAATTTTTATCTACAAGCAGGAAAGTTGATTCATTTGCATCGGCAATGGTTTGACTGTTTTAAGATTCAATCCTTTCCTGCAGCATGGGGAGACCTGAAGCTGAAACCTTCCACCAGTTTCTGCGATTCAAGCTCTTTCACAAGGGCCACAGTATTCTTCTTTCTTTCAATACCCGATAAATCCAACTGCTCCTTCTTTTTCCTCTCCAGGTCTTCATTCCACCTGATGTTAAAACTTCAAATAGGTCTACCATCGTGTCTGTTACGTAAACAAGAAACTCCTCCTTCATATTTTCAAGAAGCCATTCATGTCTTGCTGAAAATCACCACTCCATGAAAGAATTTTCATGTAAGAGGCAAAATGCCACCCCCTGCGATGCTACTGGCTTAGGTTGTTTTGGAGCAGGCAAAAATGCATTTTGAAGCATGTGTCACTAGAAACGATTTCAAGACAACTACCGTGTCCATGACAAAATAGGAGATAAAAGCACGATTTTCTGCACACTATGGTAGTTGTCCATGACAAAATAGGAGATAAAAGCACGATTTTCTGCACACTATTCAAGCATAATAAAACTATAAAAAACACATAATTATAAATATCACACACAGTTAAACTAACCTAGTAGAGAAAGCTAAGGATGAAATAGAGAGCCATAGCGCCTTGTTTTAAAATGACTGAAGGTGATATGATTAACACAGATTAGCTTGTACATATTTGAACAAAAAAAATATCACAGAAATGTCTGTGATGGCACCTCAGCGCTTCATGAACAGCAATAGTAAAAAAAACGCATACAGCTCGTTAATTATGCTCCTCGAACAACACTTCCTTTAATGCAGCACAAGACCATCAGAAACAGTGTAGGGTATTAACCAGTATTAACCAAAAGGTTATAACCTCTTGAATGACCATTTGAGAGTAAACATTTTCGGCTACGAAGCAGTTACTGTATCAGTCCAAGAGTAAGCAATGTCCTTAAGCGTCATCTCAAGCACAAGAAGAGTAGCTGTATCTAACGCATGACCACTGAGCATAAAGTGTCCTGAAATAGCGAATTTTGAAGTTTGCTGGGTGGACTTTGGTCGCTGCAGCAGCACACATTTTCCGCTACGAAGCAGTTACTGTATCAGTCCAAGAGTAAGCAATGCCCTTAAGCATCATCTCAAGCACAAGAAGAGTAGCTGTATCTAACGCATGACCACTGAGCATAAAGTGTCCTGAAATAGCAAATTTTGAAGTTTTCTGGGTGGACTTTGGTCGCTGCAGCAGCACACGGCTTTTGCGATGCCTAATCTCAGTTCATCCAGCAATGCGCATGCCGGCCACATAAATATGCACAAAGACAGGCAAGTGCAGACTTTCCGGAAGCCGAAGTGTGCAGCCATGCTAAAGATTCAGACGTTTTCGTGGCAGAGTCGACAACCCCATAGATGGGAATGTAGAAGAACGTCTGAAATTTCGGATGCCAAAACCTTTTCGTGCTCAGTTTTTCGGCCTGCCTACTCACATTTCAAGGCCAAAATAAGCCACAACTCTACTACACCTACAATTTACGGGTTTGAATCTGCGCGATCTTGCCACCACGCAAATGTCCGAAAGTCAGCTTTGCCGCAATGCCTAAATAGTGTAGAAGCAGACCGAAACTGAAAAGAGAACACTATCACAGCACAGTGACGCGTTTTTTATTGATAAGCACTGGAACCGCACAGAGGTAGGCTGACAGCAACGCAAGAACCGCGCCAGTATGATTTATTAGCTGACATCACATTATGATAAGCATCTTCGGTTGACTGCTCAGTAGCATGGGCGTCGGCAGTGGGGAGGCAAAAGGGGCACTTGCCTTCACCCAAGTTACACCAGTGCTCTCTCCCTCATCCAGACGTGATGCAACACTGGTTTGCACCCCCTAAGAAAAAATCCTGCCGACGACCATGCTTGGTAGAGCATGGCATGGCGCAGTAGTAAGCATACTGCATGCTTTCAACAAACCAGAACCCAAAGACACCGCGCCACAGTTCGTGCAACACCGCTCGACTAATGAAAGCAGGTCGTCATCGCCGCGTTCACGTGCTGTCAGGAACGAGATAGGCATGAAGAATATTTTAATGACAAAAACGAACGTACGACACAGCAAGCGCCCGTGCAGTAACAGCGGCAACATGTTTGCAATGTGCTGCACACAACTGAAACGATCGACTTCACGCGGCAGCAAGTGGTGCTTGTCGCCAAAGATTTTGCTTTCTGAACTAGCACACAAGCAGTAGGAAGGTCCAAACAATTGGGACGAGTCGTCCGCTTTTGTGTTGGCAGAGTTATCACTCCTTAGCGCTCGATGCGTGACGGCCATAATTTAATCACCGCTTTGCTGGCATTGGCAGCGCACTTCACGATTGCAAACTTGGAAGTGGCGGTTGCAAGTGGTTAAGCGTCTTGCGGCAAGCTCCGAATGCATTTATAAGAAGCTGGCTGTGCAGCAAAATGCCTGATAAGTCTGGGAGCCACTAAAACTACTTCGGTCGTGGTTATGGTGACCTGACCGCTAGAGTAACGTATTGCAACAGCGATCTTTTTTTACAGTTTAACCTGACTCGAATTGCGTCGTACAGTGTCTACCGCCACGTCGTTTTCAATTGAGGAATCCCACGTGGTTAGTTTTGTTTCTTAAAGTCGAAAAACATCTTTTGACGCAGGTTTGGCGAAGACTTGAGGAAGTTTTGAGGAAATGTAGCACAATGTACCAGCCGGGGCACATTGGCGCAATCGGCACAGAGATAGCATTACTGCATTTCACAAACAGCAATACATCTTTATCGGAACGTTAAGAGGGTTCCGTACACAAGGTCTCAAGCACTGTTTTGTGTGAACAAACTTGCACAGATACCCTGGTGCAGTGCTTGTCAAGCACACTCGCATTAACTACATATGATCGACCTTTGTGTAGTTTGGATGAACTCGTTGGGAGAGTTACAGCATTTTAACAAAAACCCTGAGCGACCAGGCAATTACATAGACTAGAGACGCACCTGAGCACAGTGTGTGTGCATTGGTAGTTTTTTTTTTCTTACATGGAGGCTCATAGGAATGTATCAGGCCACAACAGAAGGCAGCGCACGCCATAGTTGCTGTTCGAGGAGACAACTGCTTCTTCGATCCTGCGGAAGAATTGCAAATTGCAAATTGTTCCCTTTTTTTACATAGTCTTCTACGGGCACAAATAATCACAGATTTAATACATGATCAAAAAAAAGTGTAATGAGATCGTGGCCAAGACAAACACGCACAAATTTACTAGGCGTGAGTAACTTCAGGCTTGGGAATCGACAAATGCTGTGTAATCTGTGGAAGAAGCATTTTTTGCTACGCTTCTGTTCAGGTGTTCACTGTGGTTGCAGATGAAGGAGCAACTTTTTAAGTTCTGATCAAAGGTAAAGATTATCTTCCCGATGGCTGCCAAGACTGCTGTCAGTTTCCATGACAGTGGCCAGGTTTTTCAGAAATTCTATCACTATAACCTGATATATCCAGATATGTCTATGCTCCCCAACTTTTCTAGGTTCTCAAGGCTGGCAGACACCCTGCCCTTTCTTCCTCAAAGAGAATCACACCTACATATACAGTGATCCTATGGGGACTGCTGATTTGGAGCAATTTTTGGAGCAGTCAAATTTTAGTTTTGGAGCACTTTGTAGCAGTAACATATTTGTTTTGGTGCACTTTGGAGCATTTAGGAGCAAGTAATCTTGCCATTAAGAGCATCTTGGAACACTAAAATTTTCCTTTTCGAGCATTTCAGGGCACGTACTCTTCCAATCAAGAGCATTTTGAGCAGTAAAATTGTTCTCGAGCATTTTGGAGCAGGTAATCTTGCTATTAGAAGCATTTTACAGTAGTAAAAATTTAGTCCTGAAGCAGGTAATCTTACTATTAGGAGCACTTCGGCAAAGGTATACAGTCAAACCACATTATAACGAAGATGAAGGGGAGTCGCAATAACTTTGTTATAACCATTAGCTTTGTTATAGCCATTATCAATTTCTACGGACAATTGGCCAGCAAGAGAGAAATGTACCGACTATGGAATATTGTAGCAGCCCACCACACAGAGAAGATTGGCCGTCAGAGGGCAAAAAAACTAGCAAAATAATAAAGAACAATGCACCTATATTTTCGCCAAGTTTGGCACACCAGCTGGAAGATTGGCTCGAAGAAAATAGTTCACAATAGACTTTCACAGACGCTTCTTCTTGCGGATGATTGCTTTTTTAAGCTCCAGCAGCCATTTCGAGTCCCTCCTCGTAGTCATCGTAAGCACCAAAGAAGTGTCGCAGCCAGCCTGTCGCGTCCAGCGCTTGCACAGGCGTCAGTACATCGGATTCGCTAGCATTAGGCTAGGTGTGTCGACATATTCCTCACTGTCGTCATGCACCCCTGTTACCGCGCGCATAATTTCCGCATCTGACAACGCTTTCGTTGTCACCGCGTCAGCATCAGCACAACGTACGTGCAGAAAGTTAGGCACAATGCCAGCGTCAAGGAGATCGTCCCACGAAGTCTGGGCCTGGTTGCCCGCGGTACCCTCACTGGCGACATCGCCGAAATCTTCACTATGCGTTTTTTTTCTTTCTCAACGCCAGACTCAACGGCTTTCAACATTGCCAACTTCTGCTCGATTGTTCTATTTTTGCACTTACGTTTGCTGCTGCTGTTGTCAATCTCATGTCGGGCGACGAAACTAATAGAGGTGGTGTTGCTCTTCCACAGCGAATGACAAGAAACATAGCCGCAATCTCCACCGTCCCAGTGCGCAGCTGAAGGGGAGGAGGAGGCCATATGCGCGGGCTGGTCAATGAGTTCTACAGGAGAGGGGAGGCTGGCTGACGCACACGCTTACGTGAGTTGTGCGCTGGCAAGTCCATTAGTTGGTGCGCTGGCAAGTCCAGTGGACACAGCGGCACCGCCGTGACAATGTCATCGACTTTCCCCTTCCTTGTGCAGGCTCTAGCTGGGTGCTTTTGTATCAGCGCTGCTGAAACTTTCACGGCAAATGGACACTGCCAGCCTGCATCGCCTTCGCTTCTACAAAACGACGTCCTAGGCGCAATCTTGGATGACACTCTTCTGCGGCAGCTGCCACACGTGGAGTATGGCTACAGCGAATCTTCTTCCCGCACCGTGACGTCACCAGCACATCCCGGACCCGCTGGCTTTCATGCTTTAAAAGGAACGCTCACTTCTGCAAGCATCAGTGGACACGGCGGCACCGCCGTGACAATGTCACCGACTTTCGCGTACCTTGTGCAGGTTGGTGATCAAAAATACTGTTTTCGTAGTGATTACCTGTGCTTAGTGGTGTTGCCGTGTCCACATACTCTTCTTTGTTGGTTATCTGAATGTTTTGCCATTGCCAGCTTGCTAGTGTCACGTTCGGGTGATATTGAAGAAAATCCCGGGCCTATCACTGAAGAAAAGCTTAACAACCATATTATATGGGCCTGCCCCGAAGCTACTCACTCAGTTAAACACAGCACGAACCCTACATTCACAATCACCACGGCCGAGCAGTGGGAGGCTTTGCTGCTCAGGACGTGCCCGGAGGACCAGCTCTGGGCTGTCCGACTGGCCGAAGACGCCACCAGGATTCAAGGCCTGGCCGCCGCCTGAGGAAGGGGGTTACAGAGGGGCCCGTCTCCCGGCCCCCCGCTACCTTTGACCCCAGCAGGGACACTTGAATAAAGTTTCTTCTCTCTCTCTCTCTTAACGAAATAATTAAGACACAAAAGGCGGTCCTGGAGAAAGTAACCAATATAGAAAAAAACCAAGCATTTTTTGAGGCTCTGGTAGAGGGTAGGCTTTCGAAAATAGAGGAAAGGCTAGAAATTCTGGGCGAAGACCCACTCAGGCTTGCTATTGCTAGCCTTGAGAAGTTTGCCAGTGAAGCCGAAACCTCAATAGCAACTGTTAGTCAAAAAGTTGAGTTCGTTACTAAGTCATGCACCGACAGGAATGCCGTCCTCAAGCGACTTGACGATCTCGAAAACTGCTCACGGCGGAAGAATCTTATTATTATGAGAGGGATTAAAAAAGACATGAATGAAACTGAAGATGTTTTACGTGAGAAGGTTAACGTCGACGTTTTTGATAAGCTGCTAAACCTTAAAATTAAGTCAGTTGAACGAATTCATCGCTCAGGAGCAGAACAGGGGGGCAAAGATAGGCCCATTATCCTGAGAGTTACAGATTTCAGAGACAAGACTAGTATCCTACGAAACTGCTTTAAACTGCGTGGTAAGGAGGTCAGCATAAACGAAGATTTTTCTAAACGAGTTGTTGAGATACGCAGAAGGCTGTGGGACTCTAGTGCTGAGGAGAGAAAAACGGGGGCCAAGGTTAAGCTTATATTTGAAAAAATGAAAATAAATGATGCGGTGTACGGTTGAAACGGGGATACTAATATGAGGTACATATGTAAGGCACCTCCCGAAACAACTGACAGGCGTCGTGATGGCGACCGACGGTGTCAGAGTAGTTTTAATCGGTTAATGTTAATAAATATTAATGTCAGAAGTATTATGAATAAAATGGCGGATCTTGAGGCTGTGGTACTAGAACACGATCCCGACTTTATAGTAATGACCGAAACATGGCTGAAGAAAGATGTATTGGATGCCGATGTTACTCCTCCCGGATACAAAATCGTGAGAAGAGACCGTGAAACAAAAAGAGGAGGTGTGGCCATTTTAATTAAAGATAATATATTAGTTAGCGTTCTTTCGCATGCTATTGATGTCGAAGCTCTTTGGATTAAAACTATGCTCAGTAATCGCTCGGTATACATTGGTGCTATGTATAGATCTCCGAACTCCCCAGTAAATGCACTTGATAACTTAAGAAGCTTTATGGATTCCCACCTGAAGCATGATGATAATATTATCCTTATAGGAGACTTTAATCTCCCTGAAATTAATTGGTCGACGCTCACTTCAGAGGGAAGCGAAGTCATTAAAGGTGATCAGCTGCTAGAGCTCGCTTTCTGCTACGATCTGACTCAGGTCGTCTCATCTTGTACGCGTGTGGGTCCAACCGCTTCTTCAGTGCTTGATTTGATGTTCTTATCTGGATCACTGCTCCCGTTTCTTGGTATGTGTGAAATTGAGGACGGTCTTTCTGATCATAAAATGGTTTCATCGTCTTTAGATCTGTATGTGAATGTCATGCACAATGATGAAAAACTTATGATCTCAAATTTTAGTGCCGCAAACGACTTAGCCGTACTAGAACATCTGGAGCAGTCATATTATTCATTTATGGAAATGTATCGAACATCTCGTTCAACAGAAGAACTGTGGCGGTTTTTTGATTCAACGATAATGTTTTGCATCCAACAATTCATTCCCAAACGTCGTAAAAATGTGAGAAAACGAAACCCTCGGTTTACACGAGATATAATACACACTAAAAGAAAACCTAAACGTAAGGGAAAGGCAAGCTCTGTGAATCCAAGCATTGAAGAAAAAAGAAGAACGACCAGGTTTTAAGTCAAAGCCTCTGGCAAAGTGTGAAGACTTCTAACAATAAGTTTTATAACTCAACGTTGAAACAACTTCTGAAAGAATCCCCAGACAAATTTTGGAGGTACGTGAATCCTTCGACCAGGCCGAGTAGTATGTCTAATCATAGAAGTAGCAGGGATCAGGCAGAGGCGTTTAATTCCTTCTTCTCGTCGGTTTTTACAATCGATGATGGTACTGTGCCCAACATCAGCGATTCCTTAGATATGATTCCTATCCAGGATATAGGCATCACTGAAGAGGGCGTTCTAAACCTCTCGCTTCATATAAATACAAAAAAAAATCCCTGGTCCTGACAATATTCCCAATGAATTTCTTTATAGATATGCCGAATGGTCATCGAAATTTTTAACATTAATTTTTCAATCATCCATTAATAGTGGCTCTTTTCCCAGCGCTTGGAAACGTGCAAAAATCGTGCCCATACACAAAGGCGGTTTCGCATCTCACGCTAGCAACTACCGACCTATATCGCTCACAAGCACCTGTTCAAAAATATTAGAGCACATTGTATCAAAGCACTTGCTAACCTATCTCGATGAACATAATTTGTTTCCTGTCAGCATGGTTTTAGGAAAGGGTTATTATCCACCGTTACTCAGCTTATTGAGCTTGTACACGACTTATCTAGCACAGTTAATACCCATAGTCAAACTGACATAATACTGTTACGGGGAAAATTTATTCACCGAGAGCTGGTCTTGCTAACGGCTTAGAGTGCGCACAGTCAAGCAGGCCAACGGGAGAAGCTTGAGAGTCCAACCCACAACAACCACGTTGTCGACTTCTTCATTTGGGTGCCAATTCAGCTGTGTCGGGGCGACAGTTCCATACACGTATCATCACCCCCGCCTGTAAGGCACCGTCTCGGTGCCTGTTAAATGAGCGAGTCGGCATCGTAGGGCTTGAGACGAGAAACGTGGACTACTTCCGTTCTGGGTGCAGCAGCCTATGAGTTTGTGGTAGCGGCAATCTCGTAGGTCACAGGTGTTACCTGACGAATGACTCGGTAGGGCCCAGCGTATCGCGATAGTAGTTTCTCGCAGAGGCCAACACGTCGAGACGGGAGCCACAGGAGAACAAGAGATCCCGCAGAAAAAAACGGCGTCTCTATGTCGACGGTCATAAAGGGACTTCTGTGCTGTCTGCGACGACGATAACAGAGCGCGCGCTACCGTGCCATGAGGGCCCGGGTGATCGCATCCCGAGCGTACGAAGTGGAGGATGGGTGATCTGATGAAAGCAGTGTGTCGAAGGGCAGTAAGGGATGACGTCCGAAGAGTAGATAAAAAGGGGAGTAGCCCACTGTTTCATGATGCGACGAGTTATAGGCGAAGGTTACAAACGGAAGAGCTATGTCCCAATCAGTGTGGTCGGTAGATACCTACATGGCAAGCATGTCTGTCAATGTGTGGTTTAGGCGCTCCGTAAGGCCGTTAGTCTGAGGGTGGTAAGATGTGATGAAGGTGTGACGGGTAGCACAAAATCGGAGTAGATCATCAACCACACGAGATAGAAAGTTGCGACCACGGTCTGTGAGCAGGTAAGACGGAGCGCCATGCTGGAGAATAATGTCGTACAGCAGGAAGTCGGCAACATCGGTTGCGCAGCTGGTTGGTAGCACTCGAGTGATTGCATAACGAGTGACATAGTCTGTGGCCACTGCAATCCATTTATTTCCAGTTGTAGAAGTAGGAAAGGGACCTAGCAAGTCCAACCCCACTCGATAAAATGGCTTGGCTGGAACTTCAATAGATTGAAGAAGACCGGCAGGGGGAGTCGTAGGCTTCTTTCGGCGTTGGCAGAGGTCGCATGATGCGACGTAACGGCGAACAGAGCGGTAGAGGCCCTTCCAGAATACTCGTCGTCGAATGGGGTCGTAAGTTCTGGAGACTCCTAGATGTCCAGAAGTTGGAGCGTCGTGGAATTGTCGCAGAACATCCTTTCCCAGGTGATGCAGAACGACGAGTAAAAGTTGCGCGGCGTCGGGGTGTAAGTTGCGGCGGAACAAAACGTTGTCTTGAAGTAGGTATCAGCTAAGAGAAGGGTCAGCATAACACGATTGAAGGCGGTCAATGATGGTGAGCAGCGATGGATCTCGGCGCCGTTCGTCGGCCACGTTCAGAAAGTCAGTGATGGCTAAAACGCAGGCATCGGATTCCGAATCAGTGGAGCTAGGTGGATCAACAGGGTGCCTGGATAAGCAGTCAGCATCGCTGTGCAGCTTTCCAGATTTGTAAACAACCGAACGTGTACTCCTGTAATCGAAGTGCCCATCGGCCGTGTCTTCCTGTAGGGTCCTTAAGCGTTGACAGCCAGCAAAGCGCATGATGGTCCGTGATGACTGCGAACGGACGTCCGTATAAGTATTGACGGAATTTCGCAATAGCCCAAACGAGAGCTAAGCATTCCCACTCAGTGATGGAATAATTTTGTTCCACTTGCGACAAAAGGCGGCTAGCGTAGGCTATCACATGGTTGGTGCCATTCTGTATCTGAGCGAGTACAGCACCAATGCCATGGCCGCTTGCATCGGTGTGAAGCTCTGTTCGAGCCGCTGGATCAAAATGAGCCAACACAGGTGGCGATGTGAGGGCGGTAATTAGCGACGCAAAGGAATGTTCTTGATCCTTTCCCCGAGAAAAGGCCACATTCTTTTTGAGGAGATCTGTGAGGGGCCTAGCAATATCCGCGAAGTTGAAGACAAAGCGGCGGAAGTATGAGCAGAGCCCAATAAAACTGCAAACTTCTTGTGTGGAATGCGGAACCGGGAATTCTCGGACTGCACGGACTTTGTCAGGGTCGGGTTGAACACCAGTGGCGTCAACAAGGTGGCCGAGTAGTTTAATCTGCCGGCATCCAAATGAGCATTTCGACGAATTCAGTTGGAGACCAGCGCAACGAAAAACGTCAAAAATTGCCGAGAGACGAGACAGGTGGCTTTCGAAGGAGGGCGAGCAAATGATTACATCATCCAGATAGCAAACGCCGGTCGACCATTTGAAACCGCGAAGAAGAGAGTCCGTCATACGCTCAAAAGTAGCCGGGGCATTGCACAAACCAAAAGGCATGACCTTGAATTGGTAAAGGCCGTCGGGTGTGATGAATGCTGTCTTCTAGCGGTCACGGTCGTCGACCGAAATTTGCCAGTATCCGCATCAAAGGTCGAGGGACGAGAAATAGTTGGCGCCGTGGAGGCAGTCGAGCGCATCATGGATTCGGGGTAAAGGATAAACGTCCTTTTTGGTGATCCGATTCAGGTGGCGATAGTCGACGCAAAAGCACCAGGTGTTGGCCTTCTTTTTAACTAAGACCACAGGGGATGCCGAAGGACTCGATGAAGGATCAATGACGTCTTTACTCAGCATTTTCTTGAACTCTGTCTCTATAACTTGGCGCTCAGCATGTGACACGCGATAAGGGCGTTTGTAGAGTGGACTGGCGTCGCCGGTGTCGATGCGGTGGGTTACGGCACTTGTGCGGCCCAGGGGACGGCCGTCGACGTCAAAGATAGCCAGGTAAGAAAATAGAACACCCCGGAGCGTTGCAACTTGAGACGGCAAGAGGTCGCTGGATATCGTTTTGTCAAGGAACGCCTTATGTTGCGACGTGATGACAGGTTTCGCCATGGTCTTAGTGTCAGGGGTAAAAGAACAAATCAAACATTCATCAAGGGTGGAAAGATCGGCTAAATTGATGCCTTGGGGAAGAACTTGGGTCGACGTAGAGAAGTTCAGAGCTGGAAGTAACACCGTGTTGTTAGCAACAACCACTATATTATGTGGTAGTGCGATGTGGTGCGTAAGGGTCAAATCAATGAGGGGAGCCACCAGATAGTATCCATCAGGAACGGACGGGAAGGGCGACAGAGGAATGTGCATAGCAGCCTGGGGCGGTAGCCGTAGAGACACCACGGATCGTAGCCGAGTGCAACTTGGAGGAGTGAAGTCGGTGCACAAAGGCAATTCGAGCCGTAAGATGCCGGTAGAACAATCGATGAGGGCGGAGTGGGCGGTTAAGAAGTCAATTCCAAGGATGATGTCGTGTGGGCAAGCATCGAGGACTGCGAAGAGAACGGAAGTATGGTAGCCAGCAACTGTAACACAGGCAGTGCACATACCAAGCACCAATGTTCGACTTCCGTTGGCAACTGGAACAGTAGAGAACATAGCCGATGTAAGAACCTTTTTCAGGCGAGATCGAAGTGTAGAACTCATAACAGATACTTGGGCACCAGTGTCAATTAGAGCAGTAACGGCATGGCCATCAACGAACACCCGAAGTAAATTGCGTCTTGAATTTGTAGCCACTTGAGGGTTTTTGTTCCAAGTCGTCAACGCAGCGCCAGCTCCAGGAGCTGCACTCGTCTGTTTCCCGGGGAATGGCCAGAATAAGCCAGTGACGGAGAGCGGCGGCGTTGAGGGGAGCGTGACGGCCGACCCTGAGGTGACGGCGAGCGGCTAGACCAGTTTCTTTGGGCGACGATGTCAGCGTAGGACGGTTCGGAGCGTGGAGATGAACGGCGAGCTGAAGGGTCCTGATAATGATCATCCGGAAAACCGGGTTGCGAATAGTGTCCAAAGTCCTGACGGCGGTCGACATCAAGAAAGCTTGGCCGGAAATACCACCTGTTGCGGCATTGGCAGGAGATGTGCCCAAGTTGAGGGCAAGAAAAGCAGATGGGTCGATCATCGTGCGTGCGCCAATCAGATGGATTTCGGTAGCGTGGTGGAAACCGAGGAGTCGCAGCTGCCGCAGCGACAAGTGGAGCAGAGTGGTGGTCAGCGTTGTGGACGGGAGTGCTCATGGGCTGCGGCATAAGTCTGGTGGGCTGGGGAACCTGGACGCCCAGGTTAGCAAACTCCTGACGTACGACGGCTTGAATAAGCGAGACTGTTGCCCAGTTGTCTTGCGCAGGGGGCTGATAGGAAGCGGGTGCCATGGCTTCCAGCTCCTGGCGAACAATCCTTGCGATATTGGCAGAAGGCGTAAGTGAACGGGGCGCTGCAGAATCCTCGCAAGACGAAGTCGCAGCAGTGTTTGGTAGATGTGGTGGGTTATTCGTCTACTTTTAGCTTATTCAAATCATCCACATTCAGATATCAAGAGTCAACAGTGGCGCAGTTCTTGTACATTAGTATGTTGAAAGCATCATCAGCAATGCCTTTCCACACGTTGCTGATCTTGTCCGCCTAGGACATGTTTTTGTCAGTCTTCCGACACAGTGCCAGTACGTCTTGAATGTACGTGACGTACGACTCCGTCGATGATTGAACACGCGACGCGAGTTCCTGCCTGGCTGCCATCTGACGAGCAACTGACCATCCGAACAAATCGCGAAGCTTTTGCTTGCATGTGTGCCAGTTGGTTAGTTCTTCTTCATGCGTCTCATACCAGGCACGTGCTGTACCCCGTAGGTAGAATTTGCCAGCATAAGCGTTTCGTCCCACCTGTAGTGCTTGCTGACGCGCTCGAATAATGCGAGCCATTCTTCGACGTCCGTGCTGTCCGTCCCAGAAAACGTGCCAGGGTCGAGAAGATGGGGGGGAATCACAGGTGATGGAGCCGGCGCAGATGGCGAGGCCTGAGCGCCGGTTTCAGGCATCGCGGCTGGACAAAGCTGGAGTCCACTGCGGAGTTCCAGAGCCGGGTTGTGTGAAAACCCCGCACCTTCCACCAAAAGATGTTACGGGGAAGATTTATTCACCGAGAGCTGGTCTTGATAACGGCTTAGAGAGCGCACAGTCAGGCAGGCCAACAGGAGAAGCTTGAGAGTCCAAACCACAACAACCACGTTGTCGTCTCCTTCATTTGGGTGCCAATTCAGCTGTGCCGGGGCGACAGTTCCATACACGTATCAATATTTTTAGACTTCGCAAGGGCTTTGGATAAGGTGTCGCACAATAAGCTCTTACTTAAAATCGATAGTACCTTTAAAAATTCTGCCCTCACCCGGTGGTTCAGTTCCTATCTTGCACGCCGAGAACAATATGTCCAACTAGGGCACCACCAATCTGGTTTATCGCTCGTGGTATCTGGAGAGCCCCGGGGTAGTGTCTTGGGGCCCCTCTTGTTCCTGGTGTTTATAAACGATCTGCCAAAAAATATTACTACTCAAATAAGAATGTTTGCTGACGATTGCATACTATACAAAAATGTACAGTCACCGAGCGACCAGGCCGAACTTAATCTTAACTTAGACAGAATTAAAAATTGGTGCGATCAGTGTCAAATGCAGCTTAACCCAACAAAAACTGCTTTTATGTCCATTTCTAGAAAAAAAAAAACATTCTTAGTTATCTGCACAGTATTAACGGTCACGAACTTGCTCAGGCTAAACAATATAAAAACCTAGGTCTCATATTTACACCCGACTTGCGTTGGAATCTTCATGTTGAGGAACTTTGTTCCAAAGCTAACAAGGTGTTATGGGGCCTGAGACATAACCTCCACTGCGCCTCTCCCGAAGTTAAAACTTTAGCTTATAAAACTTTGCTAAGACCCATAATCGAATATGCTAAAGTAGTGTGGGATCCCTATACCCAAACTAACTGTTTAAAGCTCGACAAAATACAGCGAGTTAGTTCAAGGTTTTTATTTATTAAATACCATCGTTTCCATTCACCTACCGAATTATGCAAACTTGCAGAGCCCTTACCTCTACAAAAACGCACCGAATATGAAAGGCTGAAATTCTTTTTCGTAATAGTTCCTAATCACGTTAAAATAAGCTACGACAGGTACTTTGAAATCAAAACACAAGAAACGTCAAGACACAGACACAGTATGCACATACCGCCCTCCCAAAGTTCATAATGACTGTTTCAGGTACAGCTTCTTCCCCAGTGGAATTCGTTACCAGATTAGGTTGTGAAAATCAAATCGCTTACTGACTTTTTAGAAGCAATAAAACATATAGCGCACTCTGATACCACGTGCTAAGATTGTGAATATGTGTGAATAACGTGCTTTGTAACTAGGCTATGATATTTGTTATGTATTTTATTAATGCCAAAATGTGATGTGTATTTCGGCAGTGATGCTCTCTTTTCTTATTTTTCACTAACTTCTCTGTTTAAACTAAATGCTTAGCCATTATGATATATTTGTTGTATGTGCTCTGAAATGATGTGTTCCAGTAAGGAAGGTTCTTTTTCTGATGTTTCTCTTATGCACATTTCTGTTTTATATGGGTCAACTCCACTCCTGTAATAGCCCGCAAAGGGCTGACAGTTTCAATAAATGAAATGGAATGAAATGAGTTCGTGAGGAAAGGGGAAGCACGGAGACACACCCACGGGCGTTTGGGCAGGCAGCTCCCGGCAAGCGCAAGGGGCGAGCTATGATTAGCCGCAGCTGTGATGATACGCGCTATAAGATATTGAACTGACGTATGCCAAAACGATCAGTAAATGCTCGTGCACAAAGAATGGTTTGTTACATCCATCGTGAGGAAATTCTCACTTCGTTAAAATGAGTTTTTAAATACATGGGCGTCTATGGGAATTTCAATTTCTGTGGGAATTTCAATTGCTTCGTTATATACATTTACCATATCCCGCTTCGTTATAACGAGGTTCTACTTAACATGAAGCAGCGCGAAAATGAACATGGGCTCTACCACTGCTTGACAGCAGTGCTCCTAACCTGAAATCAAGTGCCCACGCGTAGGCACTTGATTGGATGCCCCGAAAAGTTGTATGGGATTCTAACTTTAACAGCAGCGTGATGTTCTTGGAATGCGAAAATCTGGTAATCAAACCAGTACTTGAGGTTTTTTGCGGTCTCTCGCCTTTTCATTTTACAAAATAAACAACATGTCGTGCTTGCTGTATGTTGGTTTTGTTCCTACGTGTAATACCTTTGCTGCAACCATGTTTCGTTTGCAATTAGAGTACATATATATCGCGTTGGCGTACGTGAGTAAACCAACGCAGAACACCACTACAATCACCGTCGTGAACAGTGTCATATCTCTAGCCTTCTGCTATAGCTGTGCTTATCGGAGCTTTGGTTGCGGTCCCGCCGTAAAATAAGGTTGAATTTCATTGCTCAGCAGAATAACTGATGGCCAATTTCTCAAAGCCACAACGGCCTGTTCACAGGAAGGTAAAGAATTCTCTCATTAGACTCGACTGCTATATGTGGTAATTAAAACATTAATTAATGTTATTTAAATACTGCACAATTACAGTGTCCCAATTTCAATATATCTGACGTCGTTCCGGGAGCTGCATAAAACTGCCCTGCTAGCCGCATGCAGTCCGCGGGTCACAGGTTGCGGACCTTTGAGATAGACGGTTTGGCACTGTTTGGTGTACTTTACGTCGATTTCATCAGGTTGGCGCAGCAAATCTCGTTTGGCGCACTTTGGCCCAGTTGGCGCAGAAGTGGGATCCCTGCATATTGTGACGATGAAACGCGTTTATTTACAAGATGGGTAATGCAGAGGTGTAGCTCAGCGAAGGATCCACAGCGTCGCTCGCGAGCCAGTCGAGTCTCTTCCTCCTCTTCGTCCAATCTTCGCTAGCGCGTTTCACTTCCCGGTTCGCAGACGATGCCCTCTGGGCGAGTCACTCAGATGATTGATGGTGGCACGGTTTAAGGCGTGCAACGTGTGTCAGTTGTGTTTTGCTAAAGCGGCGACCATTGCTTGTGACGCTCGAGATTACGTACGTGACGTCGCTGAGGTGGTCAAGAATGACGAATGGACCGGAATAGTGAGCCAAGAACTTCTGGCACAAACCACGTTTGCGGACTGGTGTCCATAACCACACAAGATCGCCCTTACTATAAGATACGGAGCGATGGCAAGCGTCGTAACGTTTCTTAGAACGCTGCTGGGTGCCAAGGTTCGGAGGCGTGCGATGCGACGGGCTTCTTCTGCGCGGCAGAGCGTCTCGGCTATCGAGGTTTCCACGTCTAGTGTAAAAGGTGAGTGTCGAGACAAAATCGTGGGGAGCGAGCGTACAGCAGGTAAAATGGAGAGTAACCTGTAGTCTCATGCTTCGCGGTATTGTACGCGTACGTGATGTAAGGTAGCACTTTGTCCCAGTTTTTGTGCTTAGAATCGACATAAATAAACAGCATGTTCGTGAGAGTCCGGTTCGTGCACTCTACGAGACCATTGGTCTGCGGGTGATATGATGTGGCTTGGCGGAAATGGCAGGCAGACAGACGCAGGATCTCTTCAACGACGTCAGCAACGAACTGACGTCCGTGGTCGGTAATGACAATGCGCGGAGGACCATAGCGGAGAATTATACAGCGAAGCATAAACTGCGACACGTGCATGGCCGTTGCAGCAGTTTCTGCGTAGCGCGTTAGGTGGTCAACACAGACGACGACCCATCGATTGTTACTGCTCGATCGTGGAAATGGACCGAGCAGATCGACACCAACAGTCTCGAAGGGAGAGTTAGGAGGTGGAACAGGATGGAGAAGTCCTGGCGGCGTAGCCGTGGGACGTTTGTGTCGTTGGCATTGTTCGCATCCAGCAACGTATTTTCCCGTGTCGTGTCGCATCTTGGGCCAATAGAACCTTTGGTGGATTCGTTGAAGCGTTCTGGCGAAGCCCATGTGGCCGGAGGTTGCGTCGTCATGTAAGGACCGAAAGACGTGAGCCCGTAAAGTGCGTGGAACAACTAGAAGCAGACGGGCGCCTTGTCCGGAATAATTCTTCTTGTAAAGGACGCCGTCATGAACCACAAAGAGCTTGGGTTTGCGTGTTCATTTGCGGAGGCGAACAGAGAATCTAAGGAGCGGTCCTCTTGTTGGGCTGTCCGGAAAGTCGCGAGATCAGGGAACTAGAGGCAATAGCGCCGATATACTGGTCGAAGTTGTCAGCGTCGCACTCAGTCGTCGGTAGAGGAAGGCGCGATAGGCAGTCGGCGTCTGCGTGCCGGTTACCGCTCTTGTAGCGTACTGTGAAGTCGAACTCTTGTAAGCGCAAAGCCCATCGCGCCAGTCGTCCAGATGGGTCTCGGAGGCCTACCAACCAGCATAGAGAATGATGGTCGGTGATGACCGAGAAGCGGCGGCCGTAGATGTATGGGCGAAACTTGTGCACGGCGAAAATGACTGCGAGGCACTCCTGTTCTGTGACTGTAATTTCGTTCTGCTTTGCTCAACGAACGACTCGCGTAAGCGACCACGTGTTCAGCGTTGTCATGGCGCTGAACGAGCACTGCACCAAGGCCGATTCCACTGGCATCTGTGTGAATTTCCGTTTCAGCAGAAGGATCGAAATGGCGTAGTACCGGTGCTGAAGTTAGTATGAACCGAAGCTGCTTAAGGGGGGACGCGGCCTTTGAAAACCGAAAAATCGCGAAAAAGTCGATTTTTGGCAAACCACATATTCGGGCAGTATGTGTCATAAACTACCTTTTCTGTAAATATCAACGTCTAATTCGTCGCGAAACCATTTGAAATAAAGTTTAGAACATGCCGCGGCGGCCCTCGAGCTGCGCGCGAGCGCTCAAAATACCCCAACTTGGCGTGATCGCAGTTTCTCGACCGCTCGACGGAGCGCCGCCATTTTGGTGTTGTTTTGTTTGTGAATTCTTGCGCTTTCTTTCCCCGCCACCTGCGTCGCCGGCGGCAGCGCAGGAGAGGAGCAAGCCGCTCATGATTGAAGGGCTCGCGAGAGCTTTCAAGTTTCCCGCGGCTGAGGCGCGCAGCTGGGATTGGGCGAAGCGCGCGCTCCCCAAGGACGCGGGGGAGTCCGCGACTGCCAATGGCTGCTGCGCACAATGACGTAGCGCTCTTGCGCATAATGCGGCCGATGCGGCCGCTCGTCTGCTGCTCCTCCGTCTGGCATCTTTGTGTTCCGCTCGCTTCCGTGTATTGTTGCAGCCGTTCGCATACTCTCCACGTTTCATCTGTCTTCGAAACGATTTTCAACCGTCTTTACGAGACGATTTTCAACCGTCTATACGAGACCGTTGTTGTGTTTGCTCACGTTGTGCCCAACGAAAACGAAGACGCTACAATCGTTAGGTGCAAGGAAGCGAGCTATGAAGCTTGTCCGCGCGGCGAGGCTCTCCGCTCGCACGTGCGCCGACGGTGATCGCGCCGCCGGTACCTGTGGGGCAGCTTCTGCTTCATATACGCAAGAGAGTGGTCGCATCGACGCGCCTAGCAACGGGACTCCTGCTCTGCCGGTGCAAGAATTTGTCGTTACAAGTGCGTCTGGTGTCTCGTGCTCATCGACAGTGGCTTCCGCATCTTCTCTTTCATCGGCCTCGAGTGCGATCGCGTCGTCAACTGTGCATCTGCGAACAAGTTTCCTGACGTGCGAGAAGAAAGAGGCGGCGGATCAACAACGCGCTGCTGTGCAAAGAGAACTTGGCGCTATGCCAGCGACGGAGCGGAAATTTCAGGCAATGGAGCGCGATCATGAAGCTGCCACCGCTACAAGTGAAGGCGAAAAATTTTTCCTTGTGCAAATGGATGCCCTAGACGACCTGCTATCTCAGACCCCGTGCCACCGGTGCACCGCGATTGGGATGAAGGTACGAGGAGGCACCCAACTTGGACTTGCTGCAAAGCTTGAGCTAGTATGCTTGCATTGTGGAGTAGTTTCAAGCTCATGGAGTTCATCTCGTCAGGATGACACAAAGGCCTTTGATGTGAATGTAAGAGCCATTCATTATGGCAACAAAACAAATAGGCAAGGGACAAACAGCTCTCAACGACTTTTGGGCAGCGATGAACGTGTCCCATCGTGGCCTCCATCACAAGACCTTTCAGAAGCACCTGAAGAAATTCAGGGAACCGCAGACACAATGCATAGAAAATTTCTATGCAGAATCTGCTTCTGCTGTAAAAGCCACTTACAAAGAAATGGATCAATATTTCACCAGGGATATAACAGTTTGTTATTTATTTATTTATTAGAATACCCTCAGGGCCCATGGAACATGATGGAATGATGATGGAACATGGCACAAGCGTGGGCACACATCCCATACTGGAGTCGGGGCAATTATCGAATACCATACGGGCCTTATCTTGGACGCCGTTGTTCTGTCTAATCAGTGCCTTGGTTGCCAAGTAGGGCCAAAGCCTGGAGACGCAGACTATGCATGCTGGCTGGAGAATCGTGTGCCAGAAAAACACCGACTCTAAATCAGGGAGAATGGAGAGGATGCTCAGGGAACTGTTGCCACTCGGACACAAACGGAGGCGGTTGGCTGTCGTAGCTATAACTGCTGCGGGGCGCATAAGAGGACTCGACGTAAGTAGCCTGTGGTGGCGGAGCCCTCAGCCGTGGACTGCAAGTGGAGTAACTGCGCTCGTCGAAACTCGCAGCATTGATGCTTGGGGATAGTGTTTCACACTGCGGGTTTCCAGCTTGCATGGGAACAGAGACATGGCGACGCAGTTCCTCCCGTACAATCTGACGAATGGTGGAGGAAAGGTCGGCAAGTAGAGAATTTTGGCAGACATCGACGGTGGCAACAGTCGTGACGTTGGCCAGACGTCTGAACTTCGATGTGATGCGACAAGTTTTAAGAGCCTCGAAGGTTCGGCAGTGGTTAATCACGTCGGCCACGCATTCCAGGCTCTCCTTGCCAATGAGGAAGTGGTAGACGTCATCGGCGATGCCCTTGAGTATATGGCCCACTTTGTCTTCTTCCGTCATGTGGGCATCCACCGACTTGCACAACTTCAGAATCTCTTCAATGTAGGTTCTGCATGTCTCACCGGTGACTTGAGCCCTCTGCGACAACGTCTGCTCGGCACGTTTCTTCTTCATTGCTGGGTCTCCAAAGCATTTATTAATTTCCTCCACAAACTGGTCCCAGGTTGTCAATGTGTCTTCATGGTTCTCAAACCATACCAGCGCCAAGGAAATCGAGGAAGAGCCCCACGTGAGACAGCTGGCTAGCCGCATTCGAACCGTTCGAACGGCTCACCCGCTGATAGTGGCTTAGCCATTCGTCCACGTCATCGCCGGGTTTCCCTGTGAAGGTTCGCGGCTCCCTGTAGTGGTAGGGCGACGTCCTTGCGGCTGGTTGCTGGTTGTCTCCGTCCGAGCTCATTTCTTGAGGTAATGGTGCCAAGCCCGCTAGTTGACAACTGCGGCGAAGCTCGTGTAGAGGTTCCGTCGTTAGGGGACGGTGTCTCTCCGGTATCACTTGGTAGTAGCTAGCTTACCCAGCACCTTCCACCACAATTGCGACGATGGAACGCGTTTATTTACAAGATGGGTAATGCAGAGGTGTAGCTCAGCGAAGGATCCACAGCGTCGCTCGCGAGCCAGTCGAGTCTCTTCCTCCTCTTCGTCGAATCTTCGCTAGCGCGTTTCAATATATATAGTCAGCGAGACTACTGCTTATTGGGCCAGTTTGTCTTCGGGAAGATATGGGATATAACAAAAGAAACGTCAAAATTTATACATATACTCATTTCTCAACAGTTTCCAGAGGGGTCGTAGCTTCGTCAGGGGATGAGTTAAACTAACATCAACGTTCAAACTTGTTTGCTGCCGCATCCCGCTTGCCTTGAAAAATAAAACTAAGAAAACCGAAAAAAAAAAACGGTGTTACAAATTGTTTTGAAATAACGAGGAAGAACGCAAATAATGAAACCAGACTGTGCACAGCTAAAAGTTGGTTGTTCTGATCCTGTTCTGGCTGGTTCTCGATGTGTGTCGGGCCAACCAAAATTGTCCCTGCCGTAGGCGAAAGGAACCCGCACCGCCATGCGCGAGGGAGTTTCCTTTTAATGGTCGGCTTTTCACCTTTCATCACCACCCGTTTCTTTTCAATTACTTTCAAGTAGTAGGGGGTGTAAGCACTTTATGTTGTACATACACGTGGAAAAAAAAAAAGAAAAGAAAGAAGAAAAACGAAACAAGAAAAGATACTGTACTTGTACGGGTCAGTTAGAAAACAAGCATGGTCTCCAGTTACGAATCATTGTTGCGAATTTCCTCCTGGCTTACTTTCCAGAGGCAGTAGAGTCTTCCGGGGTCCTCGTTGATGCCGGCTACGAATGTTCTGAACTTGAACTTTATATAAAATATGCTTCACGCTGTTCACGCTCGCACCTGTTTGTGAAACCAGACTGCAAAAGAGTTACACTATTTTCAGAACTGTGGTTCGGCAGGCACGGATGTCTAGGCAAAGGTAGGTTTGGTAGTGAAGTGGTGCGATACCGGCGATTATTGAACCATAGCCGAAATGCCGTGTCTGTTTGGCCTATATATTTTTGCCTGCAGACGTTGAAATGTAGCATGTATACCCGTCACTGGAGTCACAATAAAGGCTTTTAGTTATGTTGAATTTGAAATCCGAGAATTTCGCTTTTGATTCACGTGTTAATTATTTATTATTTTATTTATTTAATACTGTAAGCCTTTCTCAGGCTCATACAGGGTGGGCGAGCAAATATGCACAGTCGCGTACAAACCAGGCAATATCACATATAGCGAAAGAAAACGGAATCACACGATGCTGGTGAAAAGAAAACTTGAACGATGAAAGCAATTGCACAAAATCATAGACAGGTCACAAAACATCATCGAGGTATCAGCAGGTGGCACAGTGCGTTCGGAAGCGCTCACAAACATCAAAAAACAGAAGTTGCTTTTACTCTTCATAAAACACGCTTTCTACATTCCGAACAAATGCATCTGCAGAGGAAAGATTAGCGCATTCACGTGGCAGTTTGTTCCACTCTTCCACAGCTGATGGGAAGAATGAATATTTAAAAGTGTCACAGCGTGACATGAATGGTCTGATGCACTTATTATGGTTGGTAGGAAGGGAGTAATGATTAGGCGGCTTTATATAGTTGTCTTTATCTATGTTGAAACCGTTGTGATACAAAAGAAAAAGAAACTTTAAGGTATAAACACGGCGACGGGCTGCAAGGTTCGGTAAGCACGCCCGCCTGCGCAGCTTAGTGATAGTGTCATGCCTCGAATACTTAGAATAGATAAAGCGAAGGGCTTTGCGTTGGAATATTTCTAATTTGTTAGAAAGATATTTTTGGTGGGGGTTCCAAACAATGCTGGTGTACTCAAAGATCGGCCTTATGAGAAATTTATATGCTGTCAGTTTTACCTTAGAAGGCGCCAATGCAAGTTTTCGACGCAGGAACCCTAGCTGATTGATTTGATTGATATGTGGGGTTTAACGTCCCAAACCACCATATGATTATGAGAGACGCCGTAGTGGAGGGCTCCGGAAATTTCGACCACCTGGGGTTCTTTAACGTGCACCCAAATCTGAGCACACGGGCCTACAACACAGGAACCCTAGCTGGCGATAGGCTTTTGTGTATGTGCTGCTTATACGTGCATCCCACTTCAGTTTACTTGTAAACGTGACGCCCAGGTATTTAACAGCGTCGTTTTTTGCAATGTTTGTGCCGACGAAATTGTAACTAAAATGCTGGATTGTTCTTCTGCGAGTTATGCTAAGGCAAGCTCTTTTCGAGACTAATTTCCATTCCCTACTCAAGGCACCAACATGCAATATTAGCTAGTGTGGTGTTAAGTCTAAGCTGGTCATCAGTTGCGCAGATAGTGGTGTAGATCACGCAGTTGTCAGCAAATTATCCCATTTTAACCTTAGGCTCAAGGCACATATAGATATCATTAACATATACAGTGGAATCTCGATGATACGATCACGGCTAATACGAATTTCGAAATGATACGAATTTTGCTGTGGTCCCTGCCGAGCCCCATTACTTTGCAATGCGATAGAGTATGTTTGTTACGAATCGATTTTAAGCCCGCGTCGTTTGATACGAATGAACGCCGCCTCACTGACGGCCGCGAAACGAAACAGCGCCCAGCCGCGCGCCGAAATGCGCGCTGCACCGCCGGTATGGCATTTTGCCAACGGTGCCTGCCAGCAGCACGTGGCGGCCTCCAACATCGGCGCGCGGCGTGCGCAATATCCAAGACCTCAGAGACCGCTTGCGCCCTTTGATTTCGGTTTTGGTTTAGAGATGGCGCTGGCCACGGTTTCCTTTCTTTCTCTCTTTTTGGGTGCGGCGGCGAGGACGCGACGACGCGGCAGACTGCGCGGGTCAAGTGGGGCGGTGACGCTTTTGTTGCTGTTGTGCTTTTCCTCTTTCTCTGCGTGGCGTTGGACGGAGTGGCTGCAGTGCTGTGCTTCGGGCCGCGTTCTTTGTGTTTGCGACATTTTGCCTAGTCGCAACGAGCTATGTCTCGCAAGCGAAAAGCGCTCTCCTTTAAGGAGAAATTAGACATCCTTCGAAGGGTCGATGAGGATCCTAAGAGAAAGCGGACAGTTGGCTAAGGAGCTAGGCCTTGCAACGTCAACACTGAGCACAGTTGTTGGACAGCGGGAGACCATAATGAAAAACGTGCTTTCCTTCAACGTCAACGCAAAGCAAGCGAAGACTGCTCAGCACGTGAAACATGAAGAGACTCTCCTGACTTGGTTTAAAGAGGTAACCGTAGCTGGCGTGAATATTGATGGCAAAGTTTTGCGGGAGAAAGCCGACGAGTTTGTACTTGCTCTGCATATCGACGGATTTCAGGCCTCAGGTGGGTGGCTGCAGCGCTTTAAGACTAGGCAAGCTCTCGTTTACAAAAGCGTCTGCGGCGAAGCGAAAAAAGCTGACGAGGCAGTTGTCAGCGACTGGTTAGAGAAGCTGCCGTCACTCATGGCAGAGTATGAGCCTCGTCATGTTTTTAATGCTGATAAGGCAGGTCTCTTTTTTAACCTGCAACCCGAAAAGAGCCTCTGTTTAAAAGGCGAAGCATGCAGAGGAGGCAAAAAAAGCAAAGAGCGTATTACTGTGCTCTTGTGCTGTAACGCCGACGGATCGGAAAAGCTTAAGCTGACCGTAGTCGGAGAGTTCCAAAAGCCCCGGTGCTTCAAGCGTGAGAGTCGTTTGCCGTGCGTCTATCGCGCAAACAAAAAGGCGTGGATGACGGCGGCGTTGTTTGAAGAGTTTTTGTCACTCCTGGGCAGGAGGATGGCTTGTAAGAATCGGAAGATTCTTCTTTTTCTTGACCAGTGCGCCGCCCACCCGAGGCAAGTAAATAAATGCTTTTTACGTACTTGTGCCTTGATGAGTTCACGTCTGACTCTTTGTTAATTTAGCTAGTTTTGTTTCGATGGTACGAATTTCGGCTAATACGAATTATTTTCGTGACCCCGTGAGATTCGTATCATCGAGATTCCACTGTATTAGGAACAAAATGGGTCCTAAACCGGAACCTTGTGGTACTACAGAAAAAACTTCCAATGAATCAGAGGCTGTGTTGTTTACAGTTACATACTGGCTTCGATTTGATAGATACATTTTTATCCATGCTATTATGTTACTGTTAATGGCTTCGATTTCATAGATACATTTATATCCATGCTATTATGTTACTGTTAATACCAATAGACACAAGTTTGTCAATCAATTTACTGTGAGGCACCCTATCAAAAGCTTTGGCAAAGTCTATAAATATGGCGTTGATTTGCAATTGTGAGTTAACTGTAGCAACGAAGTCATGCGTTATTTCGAAGATTTGAGCAACAGTAGACAGGTTTTTAGGAAACGTGTTGGTTTGGGTGCAATAATTTGTTATCTTCTAAATAAGTAATTATTGCCTTGTTGATTACATGTTCCAATAATTTACAGCAGCAGCTAGTTAGTGAGATAGGCCTGAATGTTTCTATGGACAGCTTGCTCCTGCCTTTATGAATTGGAATTACTTTTGCACACAACCAGTCTGCAGGTCAAGAAGCTGTTAGCAGGGATGCTTTAAAAATTGCTTCAAGAAAGGAACATAGCTGCTCTGCGTAGCGTCGAAGGAATACATTTGAAATATTGTCAGGACCCACTGATTTCTTAACACCGATCTGCAACAGCAGGTTCAGGATACCTTCCGTAGTGAAAATGACATCTGGCATTGAAAAGGATGCATCGGAGCAACAGGGCTGCTTCGTGCGTATCCGCGTCGGTGTAAATACCGACTGAAAATACCTATTGAAAGCATTGAAAACGGCCTGCGCGTCATTAACAATAGTACCCTCAATTTCTACTTCAATTGTTGGGTTTTCAGGCCGTGCCAAGAAACACCAAAATTTTTGTGGCTGATGCGTCACGAAGTGAGATAAAAAGTTTGTCTTGCATTTCTAATTTCCGCCGTAAGCTGAGATGCAAGTTCCTTTAAAATGACTGGATTCCTCTTGTTCTTGCACATTCTCTGTACCCTTTTTTTAAGGTGAATAATAAAGCGATTGATCTACGGTGTTTTTCTTTGTGTGTGTTTTAGTTTCGTTGGGATAAAATTTTGTTTACAGTACGTAATTATTTATTTTTTTCAGTTTAACCCACATACCATTAACACCCTCACATTCCTCTAGAGAAAAAGTCTCTAGTGCTGTGTCGAGGTAATCAATAACACAAACATCATTAGCTCTGGTGTAGTCTTTCACGGCTATCCGTGAATTTGTGCTATCGGGTTTGGGATTTAAGCATTCAAGGTTAAAAGTTGTTGCGACCATCTGTGGGCATGCTTTGCAATGAGCTTTTCCGCAAGAATGGGTAGCCTTGCTGAATTTTAGGGGGGTTTGTTTTTTGCTCCGACAAGAATGTCCTTCCGGTTTTTATCCCTGCGGTAAACCTGTAAGGTGGCTCTGCGAAATCAGCACGCTTTTCAAAATTTACGAATCTAAGCCGACCCTGAAGTTTAATGCAAAAAACTTTGAAAAAAAAAAAAGAACCATTAGCCTAGATTCAAATAAGTAAGGTAATTGTAATGCATGTGAAGAAAAAGATTGGACGAAAAAACTACGTGCCACCAGCAGGGACTGAAGCTGCGACCTTCAGATAATGCGTCCAATGCTGATGTACTGCAGGGGTCATTCACTCATAGGGCATATAAGTGCATTTAAATGTGCAATCAGCACCGCTCGTTGCCATTTGGGCGAGTGCAGGAACACTCTTCTGTGCCTGTTAGGCATCCTTTTATTACGAGCCGGCAGCCGACTCCACCCATATTACCTGAAGGCACCCTGCCATCACGATACCCTGGCTTTGAATGAAGGAAAGAAGTTAAGGGCTCACTTTTTCTGTAAGACCCAATAATAGTGAAAGAGTTTGTTTCACGCAATAAAATAAATATATAATGCGCAAGTATAGATGCATGTATCAAGCGTGTCCCAACCTAGCTTGCTTACTTTTCTGTCACAGCCAAATAGTGGCACCAGCTCAACATGTGTTAGATGTTGTTAATGCAAGTGTTGGATGCCAGGTGGATACCACTGTACTATGATTCAAGTTCACGACTTGTCCACAATTAACAATGTTCACAATGACGAGCGCATTGACATTCCTTGAAAAAGTGCAAAAGCTTGCGGTTGCTCAGCCGCAGCATATTTGAAAGCCCAGCCTTAACTGAATTTCCATACCCAACAGGTGGACGGGACGGTGCCCACAGAAAAAAGGTATACATCTCCAAACACAGCCTGCTGGGAGCTATGCATTGCAACGTGCCAAAGCATACTTAAAGGGGCCCCGCAACACTTCATCAGCAGGGTCAGAAAATGCCGCCAATTGGTAATCAGGACTCATGAAAACACGCGAGACCAACACTATGGCAAAGCACGAAGCCTGGAATTGACCATTAATTCTCAAAGTCTACTTGAAATTGTTCCTTCTTCTTTCTACAAATGATGCCACATACCCTAATTATCGCGCCATTTACCCCAATTCACAGTTGTTGGCTGATTTGAGCATTGTGAGCTGTGGCCACCACAGGAGTGCAATCACATTGAAAGTAAGTCATGCGTTCGAAGAAAAATCATGATGCAGAAGTTTCTTTACCCCAAGCCATCTCTCCATGCTTATCGTCCAGCGTACTCATTGAGAAGAGAGAAAGCACTCAGCTCATAACCAACGGATTCTAAAGACTCTAGCGGCAGTGAATTTCTGGGGCAATAAACATTTAATGAAGCCATTTGATGGTTACGTGAGAGAGTCCTTTCAAAAGGAGGCAGGCAATAGAATGGGAGACTCGCAGAAATGACGGCCCTACTCACTTGGTTTTGCGACACATGCGATAGGGCAGTGGCCCGAGGATGCGCTCCATCATGGCCAAGTGCTCCCGGTTGTCGTGCGTCTGGAACAGGGTGACGCCCAGGTACAGCTCGAACAGGATGCAGCCTACGCTCCACACATCACAGCTCTGGCTCCAGCCCAGCTCCAGAATCACCTCGGGGGCTCGGTAGTGGCGTGTCGACACAATGGTCGAGTGGTGCTCCTCGTCAAACGTGGCTGACCCAAAGTCAATCAATCTGATGCTGGTGTCCTTGACACGTCGCACGTCACGCTTCTTCTTGGCATTGTAGCTAATGTCGTAGTCCGAGTTGACAAATAGAATGTTCTCGGGCTTGAGGTCCGTGTGCGTCAATTGCTTCTCGTGCAAAAACATGACCGAATAGCAGAGCTGGTAGCCAATGTGGCGCACTTGCTCGATCGGGTACGGCTGGTAGTGGTTGTCCTTCTGCGCACAACAGCAACGTTCGGGCCTCAAGCACTTCTTGGCGTTTGACACAGTGAAGGAGATGTCGAAAGGAAATCATAAGATGCGGAAAGACTGTTCAGTGGCAGGAGGGGACACAGATTACCAAATTCTGCCACATGACTACCATATTTAGTGAATTAGGTCGACTTTCTTTTTTCCGAAAATGTTGTTCATAACCAGCTATCAACCTATATTCATGACCAAAGGATGTCAACCTATCCACGATCAAGCCTACCAAAAGAACAGAGATTATGGCGTTGAGCTGCCGCACCCTCTGTTCTTCAAGCGGATCCTGCTGCATACACGTTATATACGGTTTTACCGTGAAATCTGAAATAAAGACCCCCCTCCCTCTCCCTTTTCGACTACTTAAAAAATTGAGAAATAAGTTTTTTAGGCAATAGCCGCGTACCGCCCCCGCGAAATGCAGCCGCTCTGCCGTGTTTGCGATGAAACTCACAATTTCCCTATGTGTTGGCCATGAAGTCCCTAGCCCGCTAGCCGTGCTTCCAGTACTGCCTTCTGGCACGCAGCCGCACTGGCCTGAGGCCTCGCTGTGGATGCCTCGCACTTAGTTCATTGTAAGATCTGCGTGACAGGATGACTGTTCGCATTTGCTTTAGGCACTGCGCCGTGCTCGCTACCGGGCTGCAGAAATTAGACGCCTTCTTCTTCTAACCACCACCACCATTTCGTTGTGCGCGGTTGCGACGATGTCACGTCGGCAGAGCAACACAGCTGACTTCAAGTGCCAAGTGATACTTTTTACCGAGGACTCGAGCAATTGTGCCGTGCAGCGCGAGTTTTGTGTAAATGAGACGTTGATTAGGGGTTAGCGAAAGCAGCAAGGACAACGCCGTTTGAAAAATCGCGGATGCTCGCGAAGAATCTGATGATGACATCATCTTGCACATCTGATAAGGCAGCGATTAGGGCGCTGAGTTATGTAAATAAATGTGTGCTACGTTTCAATTTCTTGGTTTCAAAACAACAAAAAAACATTGGTCGACCTACATTCGAATATATTTTTTTCCTCTCGTTGAACACTATAGGTAAGGGTCAACCTATATTCGTGCCCGACCTATTCCCGAGTAAATATGATAATTAGGTTCCACTGGTAGAAATAATGAGAACAGCCAACATACCTCTTCATAGAGTGCTTGGCAATTCAGCCACATGACTAATTAGGTTCCACTGCAGGATAAATGATAACACACAGCATAGCTCTTCATAGTGTGCTCGGCACCACTCTCGGGAACTACACGCTCGAAACCATATAGTTGCAGTCCAAAAAGAAGCCAATGAAGGGCACAAAACAGAACATGCACTTCCCCAGTCGTTTGTAGCTTTTTACTATTAAAAAATTACACTGCCAACACAACTCCTCAGCCCACTTTGAGTGTGGCGGCTAAGGTAGATTCACATTGCAGATAATGATATTAACTTGTGGCAATCATTAAATCAAGTGCAAAAAAGGGCTACTACAGAATGAACAGAGGATATTCGGAATGGTAAACATTTCACTAAGTGCCATCACCTATCTTATTTACAGCATGACAAAGTGGAACTGCAAAGCAACAATGGTAGCAAAGCACAGTGCCATGTCAGCAACGGAAGGCCATCAGCCACAGGCTTTGAGCAAGCCATTATTGGTGGCAGTTCGTCTATTGACTGCAGAAATTGTCCCCGCATGTTGTGGAAGCCGAACTTTGTCAAGCAAGAACTCTGACAACCTGGATGTAGGTGAAGGCCATACAGGCCTTAATGAAACACAGACACAAAAATTGTACACTTTCCTCTTTTGCAATAGGTAGCATATGACCCAGATATCACTGCTGGAAGCCTCGTTTGTGTGAGTACGCAAAAGTAATTTATTTTGACACATTTTTAGAGCACCCCTCGCATTTATGGTATCGAAAAGCACCGAGCTGGGCAGGTGAAGTTCCATTGGCAAGGTACACACAGCTGGCCATGTTACAATGCAAAACTGTAACCTGAGCACTAAGCGCGAGAGGCGCTCACTAACAACCAAGCCAACACACACAAAGCCGCAGGCATGGAGGAAGAAATCACAGGTGGTACAAAAGCAACCAACCAGTCAACAAGAACTCCTGACGTCGGCTTGTTTACACTGCCGCCACGTTGATGACAGCGTTGCGAGGTGCTTCACATCTTTCTTAGTCACGAGGCACACACATTAAAAGTGTTCTTAAACATGTTCTAGGCTATATTTGCTCTTGATATTTTGTATGTCTCTACATAAATCTATCTCACAAATTACCTTGCCTTCAAATTTTTGTGTCAGTGCTCCATTAGAAATGGATGCCTGAATGCCTTAGGATGCATCTTCAAACACAAAGTTGGATAATATGAGAGCAGATGATGCACTTATGCAAAATAAATACAGCGTTTCTTTCTAATGAATTTTTTTGAAGCATTCTTGCAGCCAGGAAGCAGCTGTCTAGATTAAAACTCCTACTAGAAAACAGATGTCAAAACGCAGTGTGCAGTCATTCTGAGACAATTCAAAGATGCCAGAGATTGCACAATCAAATGTGACTTTGCATTCAAATTTCACCCCTTTGATATCTGAGGTAGTCTTAGTAAAACGTAGCTGTGCCACAATTTAGCATGCGCTACAACTCTAATATAAAACACAGCCTAAAGTCAATACTTAGGAAGTTAACACAAATTCTTGTTAATTAATCACGTCAGTCAATGTATCTGCAGAAAATCATTACCCCTCTTACATAGTCCATGTCCAAAAAATGAGCCCAACCTGACTGTCACAGAACTTCAATAAAAAAAGTCTGCATTGTCTAAAGAAAACAAACCCTGTAAATACACATATAGGGAATTGCACAGATCGCCAATTGCAAAAACCCGTAGAGAAAGTCCCTGTAATGGCAGTTGCGACAAAATGTTCTGCGACGCCCAAGGGCCCATTATCATGTGATCAAACATGGCAATGCCTGTAAGGAAGAATCCACAGCAAGGTGTCTGCCACTGTTACCAGAGAATTAGGACTCACCAGAAAGTCAAAAACACTGAGGCCGAGCATCTCGAAGGCCAGGCACATATGGCCATGGTAGTCAAACCAGTCCAGCATCTTGACGCACAAGCTGCATGCATGAGTCAAAAGGGCACGTAAGACAATGATACCTCAAGGGTTCGGGCTCAACACTCACTATTTGCCCGATGGGTCCCACTTGGCCAACCTCTCCAGGACGTTGATCTCTAGGCGGGCTGCCTCACGATACTTCTCCACATTCTTGATTATCTTCAATGCCATTGTCTGATCCCTGCAATGCAGGCAGAGCACCCAACAGCTATTGTACAGTAAAGGTTATCATTACACTGGTTTTATCAGGCACACATGAACAGCATCTATCTATGCACTGATGACTATCCCGTTTCACCAAAGCAACGACAATGTTTTGCTGTGGTGCTGGTGTCATCTGCAGCAGATGTGAAAGCCTCTTTGCTGTCTGTCTGGCACTATCATTCTAATGCACACTACATTGTCTCACAGAGGTTATCATTACACTGGTTTTATCAGGCACACATGAACAGCATCTATCTATGCACTGATGACTATCCCGTTTCACCAAAGCAACGACAATGTTTTGCTGTGGTGCTGGTGCCATCTGCAGCAGATGTGAAAGCCTCTTTGCTGTCTGTCTGGCACTATCATTCTAATGCACACTACATTGTCTCACAGAGACATTTGCAGGCAATGTAAACATTACAACGCTGCCCTTCTTAACGACAAAACCAATCCCTTTCTGCAAAAGACCTTGACACAGCGAGATGGTGTAGTCAGCCATACAACAGATATAAGGCCAGCACACTGTGGCACGGATCACTGCAGGGGATGCTAAAGAGCAAATCGACTGCAGATCCACGAAGCGAATGCCGATGATAGAGCAAAGCTAGGTCCTAAGATCCACGATGTCTACGTTCAAGTCTGCGAATACTAGTGTAAACGACGAACTGAGTACCGTCTACTTTAAAATCATATGAGCGTTATGAACGCTCTATGTACGATGCCTGTAACACCTGTAACTATCATTCTAATGCACACTACGTTGTCTCACAGAGACATTTGCAGGCATTGTAAACATTCCAACGCTGCCCTTCTTAACGACAAAACCCATCCCTTTCTGCAAAAGACCTTGACACAGCGAGATGATGTAGTCAACCATACAAAAGATAACACGAACAAAGTTTTATTTATCGTTTCTCAGGGCCACAGCACTGTCACAGCTCTGAATGATTACGCTTTAGACTCTAAATTTATAATTACATAGCGCATGATTGTACGTAATTAAAAATGCCTCATGAGAGCAGCCAGTGGCCCCTTCCCATTCCAGGCATGTTTTTTGCATGAGGCCAGCACACTGTGGCACGGAACACTGCAGGGGACGCTAAAGAGCAAAATGACTGCAGATCCACGAAGCGAATGCCGATGATGGAGCAAAGCTAGGTCCTAAGATCCACAATGTCTACGTTCAAGTCTGCGAATACTAGTGTAAACGACGAACTGAGTACCGTCTACTTTAAAATCATATGAGCGTTATGAACGCTCTATGTACGATGCCTGTAACACCTGTAACTTATGCTGTCGGGCTAGTAGGTGTGTAGCTATGTAAAACATCCTTGGCGCAAACTTGTTGAAGGAAGACGAGAGAAAAGACTTTTCTCGTCTTCCTTCAAGTTTGTGCCAACGATGTTTTACACAGTAACACCTGTGTTTCATTCTGACTGGGACCTATGACGACAATGGCAACAACAGACATTGTGCAAGCCTAAAGAGCTTCACTCCTAAACATTATTCTTTTCATATCAGTAAATTTTTCTTTGAGGATACTAAAAATGACATGCTTCTGTGTTGCAATGTGATTTCCTTTCGCAGGAAAAGAGCCCCGAATTCGTCAATGGGTACTCCACGCTACAGCACTGCCCCTTCGCCTTACAGTGATGCGGTTTTGGCAGTGCAGTTGTCAAATGTGTTGCATATTCATCTACCATGTAGGTGCCTCATGCTACACTTCCTCACAGCACTGCCTACGACTAGCTGCCTTGGGTAACATGAGCCTTGCTTGGCCATTGGTAGCGCACTAATGATACCATGCGACTGTGCCAGTGCACAATCACAACGTGGGCCGCACCTGCTCTTCTACATGGCGTTTGAGAAAGGCTGCGCGGTAAAGCAGACAGAAAAGGGTTTTTCCATCTCTTGAAACTTCCTTGCGACACCGTTTAATAGCAAAATTCTTGCGGGAGCATGTCCACACTGCAAATTTGTCGATTTATTACAAGCTTTGAACTGAGATGTTTACTGGCAGTTTAATAGGAAGTTGAAATGGTCTGACAATTAGAACTTTGTGGCCGACAAAGATCAATTTTACTGCCAACATTGTTTTATTGAAATTATTGCTGCAGGAGTTTCACAATATCCCAAAGAAAAGTTGGTTGAGCTCTGCCCATGCGAGCACCTTGAAAGTGGAGGCATGAAAACAAATGTAGTCTTGGGTTCCATTGGCAGAGCTGCACTACGCACCTGATGGAAGGTTCCCACCGCTCACTGATCCGAACAGAACGAGGCTTATGCTTTGAAGGCCTGTGTGAGTATAGCGACGCTAATAGTTCTGCAGCTGGTTCTGCAGCTAACAGCCCCGCACAACGTGAATGGCCAGCACAACGTGAACAAGTGTTTTTCACATCTTCAACCATAGCCTCCATGACTAGCTCCGGCTAGGTGTCACTTCCAGAGCTAATCACAAAGGCCATGTTCCCCCGTACTGCTGTTGCAGATGATGTCACCATATTTGCTTGGCGCTTCAAAAATATTTGCCACAAAATGCTCCTTGGTTTCCGCTTTTTAGAACTTCCACATTGGTTTTCTAATTCAGTAGGCATCAAACTGCACCTGTTTTTAAAATGCTTCAGCTTTGCTAACAAGTTCTACATAAATCCGCAAAGTTGCGGAAAGGTTAAGAAAGGGAAAAAAGACAATCACCTTTTGCCACATTGGTTTTCTAATTCAGTAAGCATCAAACTGCACCTGTTTTTAAAATGCTTCAGCTTTGCTAACAAGTTCTGCGGAAACCCGCAAAGTTGCCGAAGGGTTAAGAAAGGGAAAAAAGACAATCACCCTTTTATAGCACGAAGCTACATGAACATCTGTACGGATTTCCGAGAAAAAAAAAAAAAGGCTTAGTTGCTTCTAGCTGTGGTCCTCTTCGGCTTCTACTCTCTCACTGTTTCTTTTATGATGCTATACTATGCCAGAATATACATGCTCTTTGTCGGCTTATTTCTCTTTTTTAATGTCTTACTTATCTCGCTATATCTCCCTTTGTATGTCACTTCCTTTATCTCCTCCCATCTCCGTCTATTGCTCCATTTCTTTCTATTACTCGCTTCCTCTTTTTATATACTTTCTTCATTTTGCATTTCTTTTGCTTTTATATTTAAATTCTTCAATTTCTGTCTATGCTACTTGTCACTTCTTTTCCCTCCAATTCGCCCCCCCCCCTCCCTTCTGCAATCCTTTGCAACACAAGCATATAAGGAACTGAAGCTCAAGTTTGCAGAACGACGACAATGGCGCACCTGGCTCTGGTGGCGGGCTCCGAAAAATTTGGGGGTAGACGCGGGGGAGAGTGCAGGAAAGTCAATGTGTTTCGCCGAAATGGGAGCGCGTGCAACACGCGCGGAACACGCTTTTCAGTCGGTGCAGACAACTTAGGCACTGTGCCGTCAGCTTGGCGCGCTTAAATGGGACCTTCGCTGTGCAAAGTTGCCTTTCCGTGATGGAAGAAGGGGCCACAGGGAAGCGTCGGTGAGGTCCAAAGTAATGTGTCGTGGGCTGCCACAACAATGCAGACAAGACCAATGAACACTCTCCACGCGTAAAGCTGTATTAGTTTTTAGCAAGTCACAGCCGAGGAACGCAGCCGTGTTCGGGAAAGATAAAACAAGCATGACACGAGAGCCAGACAAAAAAAAAAGAACGAGGCGAGCACTTGAACTTGACTCACTTGGGTTAAGCTCAGCTTGCTGCTTCGTGGCGAAGTCAGCGGGCCATGCTCCCGCGGCACGAAAGACATGACTTTGAAACGTCTCCGACATTTCATGACCATATAGCGTTAGTTTTTATTTATTTTTTCGCACGCCCAAATGTTTCCACATGGCAGTACACGGCTGCTACTGTTAGATACCACATCAAAACAACTATACTGTTTTTATATAACGCAGCACATCGATAGGGTACGCGGCTTTATGTCAGCAGAATGAAACATAATTACCTCGAAGCATACGTCGTACAAAGTATTGTCATGGACCTAAGAAATGCATTTCGCAGTGACTCGGGCGTCCTCGTTTCCCGCCGTCTGCTCCACGTCATAAACTTGGCTAACGAGCTTTACTTTGTTAGATTCGCTTTTCGGAAGTGCTCGTCCAGCTCAGAGATCTTTATGAAGCCGCACTGCATGCAATGCATTGTGATGTGATTAAAACGCACCGCGCGCTTTCTGCACGAGCACGTAAGCGAGCGGCAGCGCATTGGCGGGAAGGGAAAACTCGCGATATGCATCCCCGATTTCTACTTTTCTACCAAAGATGGTGCTGCCCGTCCAGAGTCGCAGTGCCATCATGCGTTGCTTTGGCTTCCTATGCTATGCTATGCTAGTGTGCCTGAATAGCTGAGTAGTTACGGCACTAGCCTTTGGCTCATGGCTACACGCGTTCACATCTTTCCTTGGCAAAAAAAAAATCCTTTCCCCTCACTTCCCTTACCATCTCTTGGCTATTCTACACTACACCACATAAAAGGGAACTGCGGCGATTTTTCAATATCCACCAATTTCAATAAAACCTTGAACATGCGTTCTTGTCAGTACCGTAACGATATGTGCTAAATCATGCAACCGTAAGTCATTTAAGTTTTTTAGAAAAACAACTTTAAAATTGGTAGCCAATTTTGAAATCACACTTGTAAACGCGGGCCACTAAGGCCCAAACAACGAAACGTTCCTTTCCTTTGACCGCGTCCTCTCCTTACGTGAGGCTTCCTTACAACCAAGTACCGACGGAGGAAGCAAGCGTACTCTGAAAGCTCCCTTAACCCGTCCTCGCGGGAGGAATGGTTGCCGCGCTCCTGCGTTCGAGATTATCGAATATAAGCTTTGCTCACAAGCGTTTATTCTGTAAAAAAAAGTTGGGTCACCACATCACTTCCAAATTGAAGTGTTAATATAGAGGCGCGTGTACGCTTTCTTCCAACTACGATTACTAAATGTGAAAAGCCACCGTAGTCGAGCGCAAAACTTGGTGCATTCTAGCAACACTGCGCGCCGTCGTGCCTGGCACCGTGCACGCACGCCCGCCGCTCGCATCTCCCCGCAGGGGTGGGGTGGGAGGGTTGCCTCGAAAACGAAAACATCACATGGGCTAGCTGTGAGGCGAAGCGCTCGTTCAGGGCAAGGAGCGAACCTAAGGGCGCACGAAGGTAGCCCCAAAGCAACCTTAAGCTGAGGAAGCGCCAAGGAAGCCTTCACCGAGGGCTCCTCAGTGAGGAAGCTTTCAGAGTGACATAAGGCGGCCTCACAACAATGAAGGCTTCCTCACTAAGAAAAGGAACGTTTCGTTGTTTAACCCTAAGTGCATGTGACTAAGTGTTTTTTTTTTTTTTTTGAACCCCTTCCTTGCCCAGCAGATGGATGCAGTGTGGGCTTTCTTGTATGAGGCAATGGAAAGGTGAGCACAGTCCAATTTTTACGGCTGCATACATGGGTGTTAGACGTTCCTGGCGTCGTGTCTTACACAAGCATGCACAATGTAGAGTAACAATTAGATCGATTCAGGGCATGTCAGATGCTTCACGCGCCGACAAGTTGAAGTTAAAAGGCGATACTTCTGTACTCAGATATCAGCTGCAATCATCGTTGAACTTATCACTGGTAAGTGCAGACAAGCTGGCAACGCTCGATTCCGGACGGATGGCATTGCCAACTTGCTTTTCATGCGTCACAAAGGCGTGCGAGTTATGTTCACACTTTGTCCAGCCGTGGTGTTGTGGAATGAATTTCGTGACATCATCGGATACGGATTAGTGACGGAATCAGACACCCACTATAGAGGATGGAGCTGATTAGCTTCCTGTTTTAACTCATCGTTCATTGCATAATTAAAACTATTGACAAGTGTCTTGACAAAATGAACCACCATAGCTGTTGCAGGAGGGCCAATACTATCTGAAAAGGGCATTATCCCACCATAGTCGAAAATGCACCAGAGTCAGACTTTAAAGGGGCCCTGAAACACTTTTTTGAGTAACCATGGAATTATTTCACTGGAGAAGCGCATTGACTCGCAAATTCAAGGCCGCGAAAATTTTGAGAATCTGTTCAGTACAAGCGGAGTTACAAAGATTTGTCACACACTGCAATCACATTCTCTCTTCTCTCGTCTCGACGAAAGTGCTGGAAGCTAAACAGGCAGGGATGAGAAAGTCAAACAAAAACCATCATGTGCGCCTCATGACCATGAGCAGTTTTTTTCTTCGAATACCCAACTTTTTCAGTGCAATAGCGCGCGCACACGTGGAGTAGTTATGGCCTCTCGCGGTGTTTCAAAGGCCAGTGTAAAGTGGAGAGTAGTGGTGTTAGCGGAAATGCAAACATGTCACTTCAGTTTAGTTGTTTGTTTAGCAGTTTAGTTTAGTTATTTAGCTTAATGTAGCTCAGTGGTAAAACATCGGACGTGTTCGAAGGTCACAGGTTCGGATCCTGCGGGTGGCAAGTTATTTTTTCATTCACTTTTCTTTCTCCACATTTGCATTAGAATGACTTCTGATAACGTCCCCTTTGCTTTACCTGTCATTATTGTCTGTAAGGTTTCTGCTGAACATTTTGTAACTGGCACAAAATTGGATCATGAAAATGAGGGGAGAAAAGAGCCAGATAAGCACCAAACGTGATGGCATGTTTGTGGCAACTCTTCCAAGCCTCTGTGCATGAGTGGTAGTTTACCCGTTTTTCAGCCTGCATTGGCAATAAACAGTTGGTAGCTTGACGCCCAACTGTCTCTTCCCCTCATTTTTATGTTCCTAATTTTTTGACAGTTACGAAATGTTCAGTAAACTGAAGCACCAACTGGCCTAAATAGAAGTTCTTCTACTATTAGGTGTCAGTTATTGTGTCTAACAAAGAAAACAAGCCCTGACTGTATCTTCTTGGACTTCCGTAAGGCATTCGACACGGTAACACATTCACTTCTTTGCTACAAACTTAAATTACTGAAAATAGATCCCACTGTATTTACATGGATAGAAAATTATCTCTGCAAGCCCTGACAATGCGTCATTTTAAACAGCAAAAGCTCAAAGTACGTTTACGTGACATTAGGAGTTCCACAACGTTCTGCATTGGGGCCCCTTTCATATTTAGTTATACATAACAATAGTTCACTAGATATTCCATCACATACTAGACTGTTTACAAACTATTTTATTGTGTATAGACAAGTAAAGAGTGACTGTGATCTTACCCAACTGCAAGCTGATTTGGGACAAGTTGAGGATTGGTACTCTATGTGGAAAATGTTCCACAACGTTCTGCATTGGGGCCCCTTTCATATTTAGTTATACATAAACAACATTTCAGTAGATATTCCATCACATACTAGACTGTTTGCAGACTATTTTATTGTGTATAGACAAGTAAAGAGTGACTGTGATCTTACCCAACTGCAAACTGATTTGGGACAAGTTGAGGATTGGTACTCTATGTGGAAAATGAACCTAAATAATGAAAAGTATGCACACGTTTCTTTTACAAGCAAGCAGAAATCATTTTATACTGAGTATATTTTAAACAATAAATGAGTGAAAAGAGCGGTCGGATATAAATACCTAAGTGTAGTCTTTTTATCCAACTCATCATGGAGTACACATGTGAATGATGTTTTTGTAAAGCTGGAAGGGCACTAAACATTAATCAACGCAATTCAAAAACTTCAGAACTGAACATGGAAAAGACAGCCTATTTAAGGGGGGATGTGGCTTTGGAAAATCTTTTTTCTCAAAACTTGGCTGATGTTGATGAAAATTGGCACAAATATTCAGCATGTCTTCCTAATGCTTCCACAAATGTTTCAGAGAAGTATCTTCAGAACTTTTTATTTTGAAAAAATTGTGCTATTTGCAGTCCTTAGCACTTTGCACAGTGCCTGGAAAGTTTTAAAAAATGCACTAGAAGGCCAAAAGAATATTTGCAGTATAGCTGAATGCACGCTGAGTGTCATGACATGCCTGCTTTAATTTTTTTTGCTACACAAAATTATTGTATTGCGATTCTTTTTGCAACCTAGGCAAACTCTAGGGGTTAACAACTAGTCACATCGTAAAATTACAAAGAGTCAAACTAAGAAAAAAAGTGTGTCACGACATACATTGAAGTCCAAGGAATATGGCAAAAAAACAGTCAAGATAGGCCAAAGGGTTACTAAGAAAATGGCTGCGCAATCTCAGCAGGTAGGCAAAAAAACACCATTGAGAAAAATCCTGACGAAGCTTTCCACAGGTTTTTTTAAATGAACTTTCTTGTTTTTCGTTAGATATTGATGAAAATTGGCACAGACACTAAGAATGACCTCACAGTGCTTCAGTAAACATTTTGAGGCGATACCACAAATACTTTACGAGAGACAAATTATTTCTTCATTGATTCTCGTGGAGGGGCTGAGCATAATGTTAAAAAAAAAAGTATTGAGAAAACTGCATTTCTTTTCTTTACGTCTGACACCTAAAAATTGTGATCTCAGGGTTTTCTTGTGATATTTCACTTCTCAGGCATCTGGTCTCTGACCAGTGTGTCTTGGTCACCTCCTTTTCATGATTTACAAAGAACCTCCTTTTCATGATTTACAAAGAACAAGTATGGATTTTAAACAAATTCTTTGCATGAAGGAATTGTGTGATAGGCATGACAGAAAAGATTGTACTTGAATAAGACCATATACTGAAACGATTCCACATATTTTTTCTGATGAAGTTGTAATTAGCACAGTTAAATACTTGATTACAAATAATCACCAAACATTTCTTCATTTGTAAAGAAGTTTATTGCATCAGAAAAATGGATCAGACCATGACGCCCTATGCCTTCTTTCCAAATAATGAAGTTATGGGGAGAAAAAATGGTAGCACAGGAATTTTTAGCAGTATAATTAATGACGCAAAACGGGCATTTAAAATTCGTGCCCCTGATTCATACATGCTCTTATGCCACTCAAGCAGTGAAACGCATCATCATACAGCTGGTCGTGCAAACCCTAATCTACGAGGCTTTCATTGCCTCGGAACATTCATAGACGTTCGTGGTGATATCAGGCACGGCTCCAAGCACGTCTAAATCGCATCACAAAAGCTTATTGACAGCACTCCATATGACCGTGAGAGTGCGCGGCCGGGTGGACAGGGCAGCCGGCGCATAATGCACTTGCCGCCGGCATTTGGTGACGATGCGCGAAATTTGTAACTACGGTGACAAAAAAAACGGCGCGCACTGCGCTTGGCATCGCATTTTTGAGTGACGACGCACAAAAATGCTAGCCGCTGTTCCGAACGATCCTTTGCAGTGAAGGGAGGGGGGTCACGAGCTTCACTGTGTGGTCCGCTGCCGATGCGTAAAATGCCCATACGTGGTTTACAGGAGCAAGGGAGTGATGTGCTTCATTCCTTGCGAAGAAGCACGGTCGCCAAGAGTGCGCTAGCGCGTCATTCCTGCACGCAGTCTCGCTGTCAGCGGAGTTAGACTAAAGACGACTCCAATGACGAGCCACGCTGGATGGATGAATGGATTCATGTGGCTGTACCCTGTAGATCGGGCGGCGGCTAACGCCACCTAGCCGTAATACTTAGTGAACCACCAACTACATTTATCAATTTTTTCCCCTTTAAATATTGAAGTATAGGACCGGTACTTTGAATGGTTTAATTTTCACTCGTGCCCTTACTTTAGCCACCAATCGGATAACCTCCTTCTACTTAATTCTACCCGCTTAATGTCTATTTTGCCCTCCCTGTCTCTAAACCCCAGTGGTTTGAAAAACTCTGCACCATTATCCCGAACTATAGAGTGAAGCCTTTTACAGAACATTATCAAGTGTTCGGCAGTTTCCTCCTCTCCACATGCACTGCATACCGTGTCTACCCGTTTGTCTTTGGCCCAATATGTCTTGGTTCACAATATTCCTGTCCTGGCCTCAAACAGAAGAGAACTACCCAGAGTATTATCATAAATCCTTTCCTTGGCAATTTCCTGCTTAAATGTTCAATAGCTCTTTAGTGCGGACTTCTTAATCATGCTAATTCTTTACATGTCAGTCTCCATTTCCTTCACCTTCTTCTTAACTGATAGTGTTTTTGGTTTGGCCCCCTGCTGTTCTCTAAATATGTACCAGTCACTTTTTCTACAAGCGGGCGCGCTCGCAGACTACGCGCCCACTCGTAGTAATCTGATTGTGCATCCGGAGAGGAGTGGGGGTGCTGCCACCCCCCCCCCTGTAAGGTTGTCTGCGCCGCGTGGCGCACGTGTCTCGCCCCAAGGCTTTATTTCGGTGGTGACCACCGCCGGGCGATAGATGGCGTTGTGTTCGCTTTGAGTACCACTGTTGGTAGCGCCGGCGGTGGCCCCTGGCGGAAGGCAGGCCTTGGTGGTGACCGAGAGTTGAGAGAGCCTCTTCTGCGCGTGGCGGCTGCCGCGAACGGTTGTCTGTAGCGTGGGCCCCCGGTGCTCGGCACCGCGGGCTTCGCGCCGGGGTCCCACGTGGAAAGTCAGGCGTTGGCGACGCCGCCTTGGGTATGTGTTAGTCTGTTGTGTCTGTTTATCATGTTATTGTGTGTTTAGTGTGTCACTGCGTTATGTTGTTTGTATGGCAGCGGGTAATCAAAATTGATGTATCATTCGGCGGACGATATCGTCGTCGAAATTAGTTAATAAATGTATGTATGTTGGGTGCTTTGTACCGACCGCGCCAACTGTGTCCATTCACTCCAAGAGCGTGGCGTGGCGCACGTTCGCCTCGCCGAGACCCTACACTGGCGCCCAACGTGGGGCTCTTGGAGTATCGGACGACAGTTTTTGCGGTTCAATACAGGAATTTTGTTAGAGCCGGAGTAGAGTAGGCCTAGGGGGGTACTTCTTTGCTAGCGTCGGTGGTGTGCTTTGTTGAGAGCGAGGAGATTGGTTTTGTTACGTGTTTGAATTTGTCGGCAGGTTGACTTTCTATTTTTTTTGCTCGCAAGTGTTGTTATTTTTTGTTGCTGTTAGTTTTCAAAAACGTTGAATTAGGACGAGAGCCATGCAGTCCGCATCCTGGGGTGAGCAAGGCCTAGAGCACATGGTTTGTAGGCCAGGCCCGAAGCGAGTGAGTACGGAAGCCTCGTGGGTGGTCCGATTTTCTGTAAATAGCTTCTTCTATATCTTTGGGCTCAGGGAGCCGGGTGTCGTTGCTGTCTGGTATTGCGGCTCGACGCCGAGGCATCGTGATACCGCCCGGGGCGGTGGACGCCGATTGCTCGGTAAGCTGCTGTGTGCGGCGAGCGATAGGGCCACCTCACAGAGTGGACGTCTCCTCGCGGTTGCCTCTTCTGCGCCTAGGCTGGGTCCTGGTTGGATGCCGGTTGTTGCCGATCGGCTCATTAGGCCTAAGGCTCTGCGCAGCCGCCTGTCGCACGTGGCACAACTAGGTGGATCGTGGCGGTGAGGTGTTGCGCTCTGCTTCCCTCACTTTTTTTTTTCTTGTGAGCACGAGTTAGGAAAAGTGATTTTTGTTTTATTTGATGGGCGTCTCGGCCACCACCGATGTATTAGCTAGCAGTACTGACCAACGTACCACGTGGGCCGAAAAGCCCGAAGCTCCGTTCCCAAGGACCTGCTCGATTGTTTTCTTTCAAGTTTTTTTGTTGTTATTGATGTATTCGGCGGGAGGGATGTCATCCACGGCCGGCTGTCCTGCACATCGTCAGCGTCGCTGGCCAGGAATGCGGTTGTGAGGTCGGGCGATGGAGATGCCTGGGTCCGGCGCCCTCGCGAGTGCTGGTCGCAACTGGAAGACGTGTCGGCGCTAGCGACGGATCGTCGCGCCGACGGCAACGTTGCTGTTGCGGGGCCGGTACTGAAGTGAAGTCTAGCCGGACAGTGCAGCAGTTTCAACCAGCGGCGTCGTGGTGCAAGGACATTATGATAGTGCGATATCATTTTTTTGTTAAAGCTTGTGTAGCTAATTTTTGATTTCGGGATATGGTTTGATTTAAGGTTGGGGGAATGTGGGGGTGCTGACGCCCCTCCCCCCTGTAAAGTTGTTTGCGCCGCGTGGCGCACTTGTCTCGCCCCAAGGCTTTATTTCGGTGGTGACCACCGCCGGGCGATAGATGGCGTTGTGTTCGCTTTGCGTACCACTGTTGGTAGAGTGGTAGCGCCGGCAGTGGCCCCTGGTGGAAGGCGGGCATTGGTGGTGGCCGAGAGTTGAGCGAGCCTCTTCTGCGCGTGGCGACTGCCGCGAACGGTTTGTCTGTAACGTGGGCCCCCGGTGCTCGGCACCGCGGGCTTTGCGCCGGGGTCCCACGTGGAAAGTCAGGCGTTGGCGACGCCGCCTTGGGTATGTGTTAGTGTGTTGTGTGTGTTTATCATGTTATTGTGTGTTTAGTGTGTCACTGCGTTATGTTGTTTGTATGGTAGCGGGTAATCAAAATTGATGTATCATTCGGCGGCCGATATCGTCGTCGAAATTAGTTAATAAATGTATGTATGTTGGGTGCTTTGTACCGACCACGTCAACTATGTCCGTTCACTCCAAGAGCGTGGCGTGGCGAGACGCACGTTCGCCTCGCCGAGACCCCACAGCGGTCACTCGTAGTAATATCACCGTGCCACCGCTTACAACGTACGTCGTTGCTTGCGAAGAAGCACGTCGGCACGAGTGCGCTAGCGCGTCGTTCCTGCTGGCTGTCTCTCTGTCGGCGGAGTTAGGGCTAAAGACGACTTTGATGACGCGCTGCGCTCGTAGTAACCTGATCGCGCATCCGCTTACTGCTCATAACTAAAGCGTAATTATATCCAAGTGATCATCGAGCCATGAGCACGTCACGAAGTAGCGATTTTCGAGAGCCATGTCCTCGCGACGCACAAGCAGCATACGACGATCTTCCAGCGCGAGCATCGGGCCAATGGCGAGGCGAGCTGAGGCAACATGGCGGCCAGAGCCAATCAAGGGCCTCAAATGACCTTCAAACATTTGCTTTTTGTGTGCTTGGTTTTAAAGGGAGGAGCCAACTGAGGCAGGAAAGTCAAACACGGAGAAATGCTCTTTCGATGAGCCCAAGAATCCGGCCCACGGCCCCGCCATCGCGAAGCTATTTTTCGAAAATCGCTGTTTTTCTCGCGATTTCCAGAAAAAGTTTCGCTACCTAGGTGGCTGAAATGAATTTTCCGAAGCACTTCTGCGCGGTTTTCAGTGTAGATATTTTGGAATCAGATAGAAAAGGGGTTCCAGAAACTGAAACTTGATTTTCAAAAAAATCGATTTATTTGTCATTTTCCGCGATCCCAAAGACGCGTCTCCCCTTAACATGTGTTCGACCTACACTAGACTATGCTTGTGCAGGACAGGATCCTTCGCAGGTCAGAGTATTGATGAAAATGAAAAAACTCAAAATCGAGCGGGCCAGGTTCATCTTGGGACGGTACAAGAGAGGGGAGAGCTGCACTCAAATGAATCTTTAGCTTGGGTGGGGAACTGCTGTCCTCGCATTGGGAAAAGCTTCGACTGAAGTTTTTTCTTTCTGATATATGTACAGAAGCGGGTGACAGAATAGTAGAGGATATTGAACCAACAAGCTAGCTGCAGCACGAAGTTCATAGCAGTGCGCACACACACTCACACACATGACCCCACAGGCACATTCAAAGCTTGTTACAGTAACAATTTCATCAATACGTACAAACATACCAAAAACCTGATGGGAACATGGCTAACTACGCACTAAATGTAGTATGCATCAACCACCAGGTACATAGGCGTGCGTGCACAAAGTTCCCCTTTGGGGAGGGGTTCGAAGCAGCACCCTCCTCCATTATCATGTCAATGTATGGGGCTGACTTTAGTGCCTCCTACCCATCGCACACACCTATGACAAAGCACCAATTTGAATTTCTTACGTGCGCCATCACCACTAAAGTAGGAATAAATATAGTGCCACGGCAAATATTACCTAAACTGCCCACCGTGAACCTATTTCTTTTCTTTTACCAATGTTCAAAAATGACAGGAATTCTTGCACAATCGTCCCATGGATAGCATTTCGAAACTCCTGCGAGGTCTGGGATGCGCAGCCAATACAGCGACTGACCTGGTGACCAAACGCACATAAGAGGCTTTCCGCTAAAGATGAGTACCACAATCTGTTGCTTAGCACAAACACAGTGTTTTTGAGACGCAGTACAGTCGCACAGAGCCGATCGTCTACTGGCTCGTTGCATGCAGCCCTTCGCCTACTTGGCGTACACACCAGGCCGAGCCACTTGCGCCCACGCCACTTCTGACCGTGTACACATGCGGTGAGAAAACAATCGGCTTTATGCAAGCGATGCCCTAGCAGTCCTTGCAGCAGATGGAGGCGCGTTTGGGCTGCTGCCTCATGAAAGCGTGTGCTACGCTTGCTGTCTCAGTGCCTACAAAACTCAGTTCCACAAGAATGAGCTGCTCTGGCTTCTGCGAAGCAGTGCATCCTGACCAAGGTTCCACACAACAACAGAGATGGCGGCGATCGCCGCGTCAACGCTCTTAGGTAGTTGCCAGCTATAAAAGCGTGCAGTAGCGCTTCGCCACACATGTATGCATTTCGTCAGCAGTCGGTCATACTGGCGCGCATTGGCATCGGGGTGCAGGGCACTTGCTTCCGTCCAGCCACACCAGAAACTTTTCCTCACCTAAGTTGCACCAGTGCTCTCCTCCTCCCCCAGCCATAATTCAACACTAGTTTGCACCGGCCCCAAGAGAGAATTCTGCTAACGACCATGCTGGAGTGCCTTTTGGTAGTCGCCACATCGCCTTTGTTCTTTGCCAATAGTTATCAGAAAAAACCGCCGTAATCGCGCGAAAAGCCGGAGTAACTGATCGGCCGATTTCGTGCTTTTGCAGCAGCGCAACTGTACGCAGATGCAAGCAGCACACATGTACAAGATGGCAACCATCACGTAATATCTGCTCACGATGTGTGCTGTCAACACTACTTTCGCTTCCAAAACCATCTTTTGGTGCAGCAATGGCGCAGTAATTTCGAGTTGGCGCAGATTTCCCGCCACTGTGAGCCCCAGCTCAACAAGTTACATAGAAAAATATATAAAGAATGAAAGTTACGGTATCACAAGACACTGTGAGGCGATACACCTAGAAAAAAATTTTTTTTTTGACATTGCAATAGAAGGCACGCTAATGCACTGGCTATCATCCTTGGCCCCCTCTGCTGCTTCTACTTCCATGTTTATCTTGTTTTTTTCACACCCTTGTTTTACCGGAACACAAAAGGCTTTGCTACGCTTTACTCTCTCCTTTCAGCCTCACTTCCTTTTCTCACCTCTTACAAGGCTAAGCTATTCCTTAGTCTGTGGGTAGAGAACCAATGCTATGTTGAAAATGCTCTCTGTGTGGTTTCAAATCTCCCAGCAGCACACATTTGTTTTTTTGCCAGAACTTTCACTTTCTTTGAACTCATCCTCTCGCCCATCAGAATTATTGCATCCCACCCTGGCCCATAGGTGTATGTGTTCAGGAAAAAAGCAGAAATGAAGAAGGGGACAAAGAAAAAAGCACGAGACAGGTAACAATTTTTGGTACTAACAAGGCTCTGTAGTGATTTTCAGTACTACGTTAACAGAATAGCAAACTGCGGCACTGACTGTGGCTCAGTGTCTGCTTGCACTGCAGATGACCAAGCATAGAAATGTTATATGCACTTTCCTATGAGACTGCCTTCTGTACACCCTCGCACATTCACTTCATATTGAAAAAAAAAAACTAACAAATGGCAAAGCACATAACAAAATGAAAAGACTCTCTAGCGTTTAACAGGTTGGTGAAATATTTGAATCGACAACACACTGATGTGATGCAGTGCAAATAGATACGCGTGTGTCAAAAAAGCCATCCCATCTTTTTTTGGAGCGATCCCCTTACACCTTTACAAACGTCACGCGGTTAGTGACTGCCTCCTGCCAAGAGATGCCTGTGCCGCCAGAGCTCAACCACCAAGACTGAAGAGGTGTGCCATTTTTAGCCCACCTACTGCCCTCAGCCAACAGGTCAAAAACAACGCTGGCTTGGCCTCCAATGCATGCAAGCTGGGTGCTACTAGTGGCTGCACCACAGAACGCACAATTATGCCAAAATAATAGGGCCTTTAAGCACAATGTACACAGAGGCCGCCTTACTATAAAAAAAATTAATGAACAAGACTACTCACGTGTGTAAGTCAGTCACCTTGACCACTTTTCCAAAGGTGCCCTCGCCCAGAGTGGTGATGATTTTGTCTGCAAGAGGCATGGGAAAAAGCCCACGGGGGGGGGCCCCCGGTCAGTGTCCACCAACTCGAGATCTTCAAGTTTGATGTAATCCCCGCCCCCCTGCCCCCCCCCTAGTAGGAGTGGCCCCCATGATAAGATAAGGGAGGACCAATACATCTGTCCTGTAGCACGTCTCCCGGCCGGTACACCAGATGGCCCTCTTCGTCGTCCTCCACGCTCGGGGGGCCTCCGCACCGGCGACTGCATCCGCCACCACCACCACCATCACGCCAGCAACAGCAGCAGCAACAGCCAACCGGGACGCATATCGTCGCCGCCGGTCATCACCCATCGGTCAGGAAGGAGGGGGGCGCAAGTCACGCGCATGAAGAAGACAACAACAGAGAGGAGGCACCAGGGGGCCTTCCGTCAGCCCCGTCAAACACACACACACACACAGACACTAAATTGTGTGCTCCCCCCCCCCCCCCCAAATTCAGCATGCGAAACATTTACATCCACTAGCTCCTCTTCGGCCGAGGTGCGGCGACTACGCGCCAGCCTCGCCAGCAGCCCCGGGCAGAGCCCCTCCCACGCGGTGTCCCCAGCCCCACAGCGCGACCGGTTCGGCGGGCGGCAGGCCCTCACCTGAGCGGCAGCCGACATGCCCGCAGCACCAGCGGCGCCGGAGGAGGTGCGTCCTACCACCATTTGCCCAACGACGCAAAAGCCCCCCACAACTGCGCTCGGACCCCGGGCCTCGAAATAGCCGCTCTCCCCGAAAGCACTCACCCGCGAGCAGTGGTGCGCCGGTCCGCCGCGGTGCTCCCGGCGGCTGCGACGACTGCGCCGCCGGTGATGAGATGACGACGACGGCCGCTCTTCATCGTCCCGCCGGTGGCTGCGAGGAACAAAGCGGCGGCTCACGATTACCATCCACCACTCTCTAGAGCCGTCACGGGGAATCCTCTACAGAGGCGGCGGGCGCTACCATGGGCTGCGACGCTGCGCAGCGATAACATCATCGACGCTACGCAGCGATAACAAGCTCGCACATGCAAGCGGGTGGCACTCGTCCACAAGAATGCAGCAAGCTACTCTCACCTAGCTGCACTTCTTTAAAATCACGAGGAGCCTCGGAGAAAAATTCACGAGAAACAACTACGTGCCCCCTCCTGCGTCTGCGTTTTTTTTTTTCTTGCCCAAACAAAATGGGTTAATTAAACGGACTAGCCCGCGTCAACACCCTCGACGGGAAACAGGTCACAGGGTCGACGAGTTACAGGCAGGAAGGAACGAAAGTTAGTTATTGATTACCAATTCAGCCTACAGACGCGTCCCATACAATTGTCACATGATGACTAAGTCTCGTATCACTCGACCATGCAAGCGACTGTACCGAGTCCTGTGACAACCAAAATCGGTTGTGCAAGGATTGAGGAACCTTGCACGAAAGCCTGTGCTTTGCGCACGCTATCCGTAAAATAGGGAGCTTTAGAATAGCATACCGCGAGCCCTTGCGGTGCGGTCACTGCTACTGCGCATGCGTCCGTAACGCGAGTCGGCATTCGCAGACCGCACGCAGGAAATCCGAAATTGCGTGCGGCGATCTCAGCCCGCATGTGGCCCGCAAGCGCTGGTTTCGAGGCTACGGTGTCACTGCGATCGTGCGTTGCGGTTTGTAGCAGGGCAAACTCGTATGGCGCCCGCAGCGCTTGCAAACGGTATTCTAACACTTCAATTTCAATTTTGTCCGTCACCATATTTCAATTTTCAATATTTCAATTTAGTCCGTCACCAACAAGAACCGGTAAAGGGCTCCACCGATCTGGGAGCGAAAGGCTTCTAAGGCGGCGGCGCTTCCGTCAATTGCGAGTTTTCCAATAGCGTTTGTCTCCCGCGGCCCGCGATCTCCTAGAGATCACCGTAAAGGAGTTTTGTAACCCGCCCTATATTTGAATTTTCTGCGGGTGGACCGCAAACCGCTAACGGCGGTTAGGTTTATGACGTATGCGCAGCGGACGCGTGCGCAAAGCTTGCCTACGCTGTTCAAAAATTTACTGTCCGTGTTGCTCCGCAAGTAGGTACAATAGCTTTGCGGTTGCTTTCGGTTTTGCTCGCTCGCATCGATAACGGCGTTTACAAAATTATAACACGCAAAATGTGAATAGGAGAAACATATCGATGGTCCAGTGTGCATTTTACTGACATTTTACGAGTGTATATATATTTTAATTTATTGCTATCAGTTGTGAAACGCGTGTATGCCTATGAACACGACGTTCACATAGGCCAAACTGGAAAATGCATTCCTTCGAGTTGTGAACGCGTGTACAAAATCCAAACAGGACGGTGTTAGGAGAGCGACAGACTGCTGCGACGCAATCGTCGTCTGGTCGCAACGATTTCCCTTGAACTTTGCTGCACACTTTACACTCGTGAAGCAGCCGCCGCCGCATAGCAGTCCGCTGGCACAAGCGCAGCATAGTAGGGAGTTTTAGTGCTGGGTACGCATTCTCTTGGGGCGTTGCGTGCTTGGGAGCGTGCGGCGTTGCGTGCCCAACCCCATACCCAACCGGAATGCCTTTTAGTTGGCGCCACGGTGGCCCGCACGCAAACGCAAGCCGCACGAAGTTCACACGCGCTCGGAGAGCCATAGCGTCTTGTCGCGTAAGTATTATTTAGGTCTTTTTATGATTTAAAATGTTAAATTAACGTACACAGTGATCAGGGCACTTTTTTATTGTGTACAGTAATCTGGTACACGTAAAAAAGTGAAAAATACAAGGTTACTGTAACGACAGTGTCGACACCTTGTGACACTTCGTGCAACCGCAGTCATGAACATGTTAGCTTACGCGTAATGTTCTGAGGTGAAAATGAATTACTCATTTGTAACATTGTCGCTGCGCAGTTTTTGCACCAGATGTACAATGCACAATGTTTCTGAAATAACGAAGTTGTGGTCGTCTGTTTCGTTATGGCCGCGCTAGATGGCGCCACCTATTCAGCTGGTCGGGGACTGGCATATGTCTTTTAGTTTCTATGTTCCAGGCCATTCTAGCTTTGGAATTTGGCTAAAAACCGTGTAATCGCTATAAGTGCTCGCACTTTGGCATATTTTAACTCGACGGCTAGAGTATCCGCAGTGCGGACACCGTGAGTTCTTGCTAAGGTGGACCGCGCAGACGCATGGCCCCATCGCCCCAGCGATCTTGCGACGCATCTGTGTTTGGGCTTTCGCGCATGCGCAATACCGCCGCCCCAACGTCCTGCGTACGCAAGCCGCTTGGGTACCCAGCACTAAACTCCCTAGTAGCTGCGCCGACCCAGAGCGAAGCACAGAGTTAGCACAGATTCCAACAAGAGGAGAAAAAAAAAAGCTTCCCTCTGTGCACGACGCAAGGGTGCTGCCATTACCACGACAGTGCAGCTCGCGAGACACGAAGTAGACTTCACCGCGGTATCGCTTTTCATGGCAATTAATGACAGTGAGCTCACGTGGAGTAAACTTGCAAGTACATGTCAACAGAAAGCACGGACGACGACGCACTGAAACTCACAAAAGTTGCGTGATCGGCCGCGATCTCGAAAGTACTCAAGAAAAGATTATGCTCTAAAGTATATTAGTTTACCGCTAGCGTGATAGCGGAGGTTAAGGGGATGGCGTTACCGTGCAGCAAACGTTCGTTACGCACAACGCCTTATAGTTTAGCGGGATAGCATTTAGCGGTTTACGTTCCCCGGCGGGTATGGTGGCGCCACCTATCGGAGGGCTGATAAGTTCAAGAAAAAGGAAAAGAAAACGGCAATGTTTGCCCATGTTACCACACGAAACATTGTTACGAGTTTATTTCAGTAATATTGAAAGTAAATAAATATGAACCATGCACCAAACGCGAAAACATATGTTACCGATTTGTTTACGTCGATCACGGGGAAGGAATGAGAGGAGAGCGCATGCCCAGCAGAGGAGACTCTGTCGCTGCGATCGTCCCTATAATTCAGGATGATGGCGCAGAGTTTTTCAAAGCACTGGGGTTCAGGGACAGGGAGGGCAAAATAGACTTTAAGCGGGTAGACTTAACTAGAAGGAGGTTATCTGATTGGTGGCTAAAGTCAAGGCACGAGTGAAAACTAAACCCTTCACTGCAAAGTACGAATCCTCAACCTCACTATTTAAAGAAAAAAAAAGATAAATCTAATGGTTAGTTCACTAAGTATTACGGCTAGGTGGCGTTAGGCGCCGCCCGATCTAAAGGGTACAGCCACATCCATCCATCCTACTTCCCAGCTGTGCAGACGTGTTTTCGCGCGCTCTCCGCCTGTTCGGCGGATTCAAGGTCGTGCAAGGTTGGTTGGTGCAGAAGCAGCGCGAGGCAAGTTCTCTTCATTTCTTTGTGTTTGTGTAACCATTATTATTTTTTCTCTTCTAATCAATAATTAGCGTCACGAGTATTGCAGGTGTGGGGACACAGGCAAGTTGTAGTGACGTTGACCACGTGAACTGGCTAGGCGGCTTGTT
>WOVY01016178.1:0-103869 GCA_013436015.1 Rhipicephalus annulatus
ACTCTGACCGCTGTAGGAGCACGCTGTATTTTTTCCCTCTTCTCTCCTCGGAAGACATTGGAAGCTAAACAGGGAGGGATGGCATGGGGAAAAGAAGTTACGCGACGCGAACTTCATGACCTTGTTGAACACGTGGTTTAATTTGAATGTAATTGTGAGTTAGCGAGCAGTCACGTGAAACCTCTCGTGGAGGCCATTTTTGCTATGCAGTTTTACGATGCTCAAACTAGCCAATAGCCGTTGATTGTCAGATATGGTGGTATTTGTAGAAATAATAGTTGATCATTTCTGGCTGAAATTGAGCATTAATTGTAAATGCCCAGCAGCACGCGCTTCACTATAATGTTCGAATCGCGTCTCCTCTGGACCCACCGGCAGCGTTTCCGAACATGCTGAGGAAATATTGTTGGACCCATTTAACGCGCGCGTTGTTCAGAATAGTCGTGTTTTGTGTTAGGCACTGCTTACCTCTTTCATCACTGGACTTTTTTCTATTTTGGTTAGAGTTTGTTTGTTTTGTTTTTCGTACATGTTTTTTAATAGTTAAGACGCTGGAAGACTTCAAACAAAATGTTGAGCCAATGGTGCATATATCTATGGACTAATAAACATGGCGTCAATTGAGGTCATCGGGGCCCAGTGGTCTTGAAATTAGAGAAATGGCTTGATTATTTCTGCGATTCGTTAGTGTACACAAAATCTGAAACGCCTTATTTATCAGTGTGATAGTCATTGAAACAACTCTCTACAATGGTGCTTACCCACTTCAGAATACTGGCCTACGCGCCACCCACCATCTCGATCATCATTCTTCTAGCCACCATACTACTTCTTTGTGGCTACCAGCACCGCACACATGCCAACGTTTTTATATTCTGCCTAAATCCTACTCTAAAAACACTCGAAAATGCCACAGTTTTCGTGTCGATTGCAGTGGGATTCATTGAAGAAGCATTCTCGCAAGAATGAAAGCAGTTCTGATTTTGTTCCCGAGGTGCTAGGAGAAACGTGTGGCGGGGTCACCTGACGCCATCAAGGCGGGAAAGGCTAAGGAAACAGTTGCATATACGTGAAAGGAAAATACATTGTTGGGTTGTGAATAATATCTTGCTGCCTAGCGGTTGTTGGCAACAAAAATGTTTAGTCAATGACATAAGTGCAATAAGAGCTACAGGTATACCCACATCTGGGAAACATAGGCAGTGGAGGAATAAGAGGTCACTATAAATTATTAAAACAGAAGGAAGTAAATTTGCGTCACTTTAGATGTTATTGCTGTGATTAATAAAGGAACCTCGTGCGTCCAATGCAGTAACAAACAACACTGTTTCTACGCAGTCGACCACAAGGCCACCGATGACAGCTTTTCGGATGTGGCGAGCAACGAATGACGTGTGTTTTCACGGGGAGTTTGCCACGCTCGAAGACTCCAGTTGATACCGTACTGAGGTCTACACCCGCCGTGTCTGTTGTGGCTTGTACTACCGCACTACAACGCTAAACCAAGTCCCATCATTTGACTGAACAGGACGATAACAAACGACTTCAAGTTTCTTCGTTCACGAGTTTGGAGAATTACCAAAGCGGGAGCTTGACGTTCGTACCTTGTCTTGTCCCCCCAATTTGTGCCTAAAGCCATCTACGAGTGAACTGAAGCTATGTCGTCGTTCAAAATTAAATTGCACACTGCCACCTGATACTGTTGCTTGTAGAACGCCAGATTTTTTTCTGGGTTTCAGACATCAAGAATGTGGACGTTACGACAACGTAGACCAAATCTGTACACATTGAAAATACAGATTTCACGACTGTCACTCTGGACACTACAGGGCCCCCGAAAGTGGATATATAGCTATCTTTCTCCTACCGCGGCGTGTTATACGAGAAAATGAGTGCTGTCAGTTCTCACTGTACGAAAAATTGGTCGTAAATTGGTTTAGAGTTCACTTGTGCAGTCTGGCAGCATATATAGCGCGCCATATATACGTGTAGTGTGCTTGTATACGGTGAAAGTGGGAAACGTTTCGCCGTGCTTTCGCATGTGTCAGCGTGAGAGGCCCATTCTCTTTCTGCATGTTTGACTCTGTGTTTAAACATATGATCAATTTACTTCAACAAACGCAAGGAAGCTGGCGCATTGCCAGTGAAAAGCTGGTCCATTCCTTCCTCTCATTTGAAAAACAGCATATTCGTACCTCTTATTATACCCTGAAAAGACCGACACTAAGCATGATAGACTGATCAATGGCGGTGATAAGAGTTACATAGCACTACTCCAGGTCTTTTGAGCCGGGTCATCAATAGCCGCTTGCGGACCCTCAGAGTTGATAACACAGTAAAAGATCGTTGACACGCAGAAAGCGTCGCTGCGACGTTCTCCTCCCTAATTCACAAAAACAGCAGCTCCTGAAGGTATTAACCTGCCCTTGGGTGTCGAGTCTGATCGCAAGGTTCAGTATACCCAAGCACATCAGAGGTTGTAACAAGACAAATGCTTGGGGTGTGTCGGTTGTACTTCATAAGGGAACGGTAGCGGAACCAAACTAAGTAGTAATAAAGTACACGAAATACAGCGCTGACTCACAAACTGCGTTTTTGTATTTGAAAAAGATACCAGCAAGAACACTCACGATAGGCTACCCGCAAGTACGAAATGAAGGAATGCACATATCCCTTCGTATCACTATTTGAGAAGTTTTTGTCAAGCACAGCTCTACGTTCGTGTACCATATTTCCTCTGTCCGTGTGCTGTTGCTCTGCTGTCCTTTTATGGCATCAAGGTTTACGATGCAGATTCAAACCCTTCCTAAGGCATGGGCAGCCCCGACACCGAAATAACAAAAACGCACGCGTCCTCACTACTCCATGATTAGGTGGAAGCCTAGGTTGACGCGGCTTCAGCCGAACTCCTCGGACAATGGAGCTGCAAGAAAGCTCCCCCATGGAAGCAGCCATTGCTGGATCAAGTTCGTGTGGATTGTGCGACGTTATGAGAAATCGGGTGGGTATTCTTGTCTACGTATCTAAACAGAAAGCGTAAACTCTTGAGCATGCGTTGGTCTGCGACACATCAACAATAAGTTGAAACATGAAAGTTTATAATGTCTGAACACGAGAAAATTGAGGTGCGACTGGCTGGTGCGTCCTTACTTTAGCTGTATCATATTCCACTGAGTGAGGCCACATTAAATAAATGTTCTTTCACAACTTCATTTGCCGTTTGCCAGTACTTACGGTAGCCATTCTGAATGAGTTCTGCGTCGATAGCTTTTAGAAAAAAATATGAGTGATAAGATTGGATACTTAGCGAGAACGCTAGCGTATATAGACGAGGTCCCAAAGTTGTAAAAGGTACCAGACAAGAGCACGATGAGCTACTAGCCTACTGCGTGCTGTGAACCTTCAGCGTAAGCCAAGGGTGGGTGATGTGCTCATCGCGCAACACAGCGTCAGTCCTTATCTCGTCTATTTTTTTGTGGTCCGTCCTGGTTCGCACGGAAGTTATCAAGCTTTGTACCTATAGTTATTTCAAACTGCAGAAACGGGACACAGGAGGGGACCTCACAATGCAGGCGCCGACTTCTAGCAGATATTGATGGCGTGGTTCGGAAATATATGGATAGGAAAAAAACACAAGAAAGGCTCCTTACGTAATAAGTATACATCTAAAAGGATGACTTGGGGTTGCAAGCTTTTAATGTTGTAAATCTCGCAGACATGCGATTTTGATTGATATGTGGAATTTAACGTCCCAAAATCACCATATGATTATGAGAGACGCAGTAGTGGAGGCCTCCGGAAATTCGACCACCTGGGGTTCTTTGACGTGCGCCCAAATCTGAGCACACGGGCCTACAACATTTCCGCCTCCATCGGAAATGCAGCCGCCGCAGCCGGGAATCGAACCCGCGACCTGCGGGTCAGCAGCCGAGTACCTTAGCCACTAGACCACCGCGGCGGGGCTATGGGCGAGAGCAGGAAAGGGCTAGAGGACAGGGTTGCGAATCGTGGGATCGGGCCAATTCCTCCTAGAAAAATTAAGGCCTGCTTGCTGTTTCTCCCACAGTCTCTGACGTCACCTTGTTTAGAACGCTGTGTCTCACTGCACAGACGTGCGTACGCTTGCTCTCGTCGCTCACAGACGTGGATCGCCAAGCTTGAGGAACGTTCTCGTGGCGCGCTGCTGTGCTTGTTCACGAATCAAGATGACCGTGTTTTTTCTGTGTCTGTGAACTGCAGTGAGGATATGTGATGCATTTTGTGCACCGGGTATTTGCAATGTCTACATCTGCAAATTCAAACGCTTAGGCGATGCTGCGTTGCGGATTGTCGCAGCAAAGAGCCGAAGTTGCGAGTGTTCTCGTTTTCTAAGGACAACGAAAGAACGAAATGGGAACGTGTCCTCTGTCAAGCTGACGTCGGCATCCGTTTTCTTCGTGATCCGAAGGTACGGGTGTCCATACTACATATTTCTAAGTCGTTTTGATGAAACCATCTCCACCATTTAATAAAGGTGTCATTTGTGCTTTTGACTTGATGTAAGCCCTGGATTTACAAATATAATAAACGCGCGTGGCAGTACGTCTTCAGAACAGGCGTTTTTTCATATGGGTCCGTAAACATTTTACCGTAAACATTAGCGCCGTGGGCTTCTTTTGTTACCTCTGTGTACAAGGTTGAGAAAAATGGAAAGAAACCTGTTGCATTGCTTAGGGCTTCAGTTTCATGCATAGTATTTTCTTGCGCGTGTTTCCACCAGTTTATTGCGGTAATATAATTTGGCATCAGTCTCGTCAGCACCTTATCGTAAAATGTTTTCTTGAAACTTAGATGCGTGTAGACACTTACGGAAGCGCTTTCTTGAATGGTCTCCAAGTGTGAGCTCTACTTCAAGCTAGAATATTTAAGAACCACCACCAAATATACCGATACAAGAGGCGCCGGTGCAATAGAAGCGCCCACGGGGTCTTTAAGCTAGACCCAGTACTAACATTTTTCCCAGGCCCGAAGTTATATGACCGGCTACGCACCCTGAGAGAGGGGCCGGAGCAGAAGCGAAAATGCCGCTCCTTGCGTCGGTGACGAAAAAGTTTCTGTGAAACAAAAGATTTCGTTTCCTCTTTCTGTGGTCCACACGCTGATATTGTGCTGAATAACGTACTTCTGGCAGCAGCTCACACTCACTTCCATAACTTCGTTTCTATGAATACAGATGTTCGTAAAAGCACCGTAGTGAATAGATTTAAGGAACTCCACTTTGATTCGTGTGCGGTTCGTTGAACAATCAATCCGAAGACGATAAGTCCGGTAAACACATAGATAAAGATGAATGAAACTGATTCTTTGCAACAATACACAGACCAACACAGTGATTCCGTACACGTATGCGCTACACGGCTACACGCAGTCTGTAGACACAACAGTGTCTCTCCCACGTGGGCTAATCGTCTGTCACACAGCCGACCAGCGGTAGAACTACTCGGTGAACAACCGAGAAGGAATGGCTCAGTGGCAGCCATGACTCACTCACGCCCACATGAACGAGTCACTGTTGTGGCTAGTGACTGCGTGTAGCCGTTGTAGCGCATACGTGTGCGGGATCACTGTGTTGGTCTGTGTATTGTCGCCAGCAATCAGTTTCATTTATCAATATCTATGTGTTTACTGGACTTATCGTCTTCGGATTGATTGTTAAACGCACCACACAGGAATCTAAGTGACGTTCCATCAGTCTATTTCCTACTAGTGCAAATAAAACGGCAGAAACTTTGCAAATAAGTGGGAATAGTTTCTCTGTATGTTCTAGATATAGTCAGTGTGCGTGCGTGTGTGTGTGTAAATAAATAAAAATGAATACAGTTTACCTTATTTATTTCGTTGCTCCGTAGGTTTATTAAACTTTGCTCTTACACATCGACCACACGTTCGATAGCGCACAGTCTTTTTCTGGAAAGAAATGGTCCGCAGATAAATGTCGAAGGGCTTTCAAGCGTAATACAGTACCTAAACAAGCGTCCTTTTTGATGCAAAAGGCACTGTAAAGTCGTTAAACATGTAAAACTCGCCGCGAACGCTTTATTTTTTACCGGTACGATGGTGGCAATAAATTCATAGCCTCCCGTAGGCGTACTCGCTCGGGCAAAACGAGTGCCGTCATGGTGGCAGTGAGCAAGCCTGAAAATATTCTTCTTGTTGGCATTGATCGGGTGCATCTGGCTGGCATTGCAAAAATAAAGGTGACGCACGTCAATCGTTCGAACGCTTCGTTTCGTGCGTCTGAGATTTTTTTAAGTCGCATGCCAAAACATATGAGCTACAGCTCCACGCATGTGCGGACGGTCTGGCACACTATCGGTCACAATCAGCGTATGACCGTTCTGCTAAGTGATCTGTAGTCGCAGTCACTGATCTTATATGTTTATACCAGAAATTACGAAGTCAAAGAACGTTTTTCTAAATGCCCAGTTTATCATTTCACAGAACATACCAGTCACCCTCAGCGGGCGTATTCTCGCACAGAGCTACCAGAATTACATTTATAGACATCGATATTTGTAGGCACAACAGCGCTGTACCTTTACGATTACTGTGAGCGATTCCTATTCCCTTCTTCTTCATTTCTAGTGTACTATCCGTGAATGACCTCAAGTAGTAATAAACTATGCAAGACTTATTTGGTATTAGGGACCATACTTGGATTCTCAGTGTCTTACTTTCGTATCATAACGTTTATTTTTATATCTACAACTTCCTTAATATTTGCACTCACATATTAATCCAGCGAGATTCTTTCCCAATGCCTCGTAGTGGGTAAAATCCATCTCTGCTTAAGCTGTAGCAAGATCATGTCGGCGAACAACAGCAACACCTCCGCCAGCAAAGAAGACGCCACCGAAGGCAACGTGACGATCGCTTCTTCGGAGCAAATTATCGATGAAGAAGACGACCTGGTGGACGAGTATCTACGCCAGGTGTTGAGCCTGGACCAGGAGGCGATGGAGCAGTTGTCCGTCTTGGACCAGGAGGGAACCCGAGCTCCAACCAACAGCGCCACCAGCGTGGAAGCGCGGACGCCCGAACTTCCCGCTGCGTTAGGTCCAACTCTGCGCTGCCGCGTCGATTCCAAAGCCGCGTTTGCTAAGCGCCGGTCGCAGCCGACTTTAGCGGAAGGTAAGAGTTTCTTGAAAGGCTTCTCTTTTCAGCCTCATGCTACCGAACGATCGTGGAGTACTTCCCTGGCAGCCTGGCAGCCGTTATGACCCGGTGCAGCCTTTGTCCCTTGCTCGGTGCTGTATGTCTCGTTCAGCAAATGGGCTCCAGAATCCTCTCGTCCCTCTCGTCCACTCTTTTCTGACTGCCCTGTCCTCCCTGTAGTGCCCGAGGAAAGCTTATAATTATTGTTGCAATTATGTCCAGCGCAATCAGTTATCAAACAGATATGTTGTTCCGAGCTATTTCACAAGGTATTCTCTCATATTTCAAGCCTGTAGTTTGCTGTGATAGCTGCTCTGCATTTGCATTACTTACAACTATGCTTATATTAAGTGGTCTATTACTGAAGGGGGCCGACATGCAATGGGCTTTAATATGTGGATTGATCCGATCAAAGGCAGAAGTCGCTCTTGTGTCATGTTTCAGTTCGCCCGGCTATTGAGCTGCAGGTCGGTCAAAGCTGACCCGACGTCGCATACAGAGCGCAGAAATCACGCCGGCTTGACTTTGACTGGGAATAATTTACTGTGTGAAAAAAAAGGCCGGGGGGGGGGGACTCTCTTAAGGCAGGAGCCGTGCGAGGATTTTGGGCAGCTTTGCACTGGTGGTGACAAGTCTCCAAGAACAGTGGATCTGGTGGCTTTCCTTAGCTCACCGACCGAGCTTGTAGCCTTGAGATAGCCGTTTAAGCTTAGATAAACGCACATGGCCATGGCAACATTTCTAAAAACAAGTTCTTGAAGCGTTGATCAAGAGTGCCAGTTAAACAGGTGGTGCCACAAAATTTTCGTACTATAAAAAGCTTACTATATAGGCTTCTCCTGTATACGAAGACAATAAACACGAACTGTTAGACACAGTGAGCGGTTAGAATATATTTTAGTAATTTTTCAATGTGTGCCTAAATGCTACGTTCTCGTGATCGAGACCTATTGCTAGCGAGACTGGCACCGGCGTTACTACGTAAAAAACGTAACCAAAGTTTAAGTGACGTCAGAGACAATACAGTGAAGTGCAATAAGCGGTGGTCGACAGGTACCAAAGCTCTGATGCACCAGGCCAGCCAAGAGAACATTGGCTGAAATATACACCAATTTTTCCTGGACTTGATGCCGAAATAGACCAAGATTATCGCTTTTTCGACAAGTGCGTTGCATCACCACATGAAGCTGCGAAGGCGACATTAGAGAAGGGCAGTTCGTTCGCACACTTCGTCGACTTTGCATATCAAGTTGTCGTAGCTACAAAAGGTAAACGTGAGAAGCCGCATTGCTGGAGTCACTTGTGGATCTAACGTGAACCAGTCATGCACAGAAATGCTTTCACAGAAAGGTGATGTGTTCGACAGCTCTGCTTCTGTAAATTCCCGGCCGTGGCATTGTTCCAAATCTAAGGCCTTTTAAATTATTTTTCTTTTCTGCCTCGGTCACTTATTGAAACCAAAGAAATATATCCGTAGTTGTGGTCGCACGAGATGTCACGAGATGTCCGGTAACCCGATACTCCGGAAGCATCTTTGAGTATATTTGAATACCGCACACGCTCATGTTCTCTATTAGAAAACTTTAGCGCTGAGTCTTGAAGGTTGCTCGCACGGGTGTGCGAAGGTAAACGATGTATGTCAGGCCCACGCGTTCAAGCTAGCCACAATATGAAGCCAGTGTCTGACTGAGTACGTAGAACTCTGACCGCTGTAGGAGCACGCTGTATTTTTTTCCCTCTTCTCTCCTCGGAAGACATTGGAAGCTAAACAGGGAGGGATGGCATGGGGAAAAGAAGTTACGCGACGCGAACTTCATGACCTTGTTGAACACGTGGTTTAATTTGAATGTAATTGTGAGTTAGCGAGCAGTCACGTGAAAACCTCTCGTGGAGGCCATTTTTGCTATGCAGTTTACGATGCTCAAACTAGCCAATAGCCGTTGATTGTCAGATATGGTGGTATTTGTAGAAATAATAGTTGATCATTTCTGGCTGAAATTGAGCATTAATTGTAAATGCCCAGCAGCACGCGCTTCACTATAATGTTCGAATCGCGTCTCCTCTGGACCCACCGGCAGCGTTTTCCGAACATGCTGAGGAAATATTGTTGGACCCATTTAACGCGCGCGTTGTTCAGAATAGTCGTGTTTTGTGTTAGGCACTGCTTACCTCTTTCATCACTGGACTTTTTTTTATTTTGGTTAGAGTTTGTTTGTTTTGTTTTTCGTACATGTTTTTTAATAGTTAAGACGCTGGAAGACTTCAAACAAAATGTTGAGCCAATGGTGCAAATATCTATGGACTAATAAACATGGCGTCGATTGAGGTCATCGGGGCCCAGCGGCCTTGAAATCAGAGAAATGGCTTGATTATTTCTGCGATTCGTTAGTGTACACAAAATCTGAAACGCCTTATTTATCAGTGTGATAGTCATTGAAACAACTTCTCTACTTCAACGGTGCTTACCCACTTCAGAATACCGGCCTACGCGCCACCCACCATCTCGATCATCATTCTTCTAGCCACCATACTACTTCTTTGTGGCTACCAGCACCGCACACATGCCAACTTTTTTATATTCTGCCTAAATCCTACTCTAAAAACACTCGAAAATGCCACAGTTTTCGTGTCGATTGCAGTGGGATTCATTGAAGAAGCATTCTCGCAAGAATGAAAGCAGTTGTGATTTTGTTCCCGAGGTGCTAGGAGAAACGTGTGGCGGGGTCAACTGACGCCATCAAGGCGGGAAAGGCTAAGGAAACAGTTGCGTATATCCACGTGAAAGAAAAATACATTGTTGGGTTGTCAATAATATCTTGCTGCATAGCGGTTGTTGGCAAAAAAATGTTTTAGTCAATGACATAAGTGCAATAAGAGCTACAGGTATACCCACATCTTGGGAAACATAGGCAGTGGAGGAATAAGAGGTCACTATAAATTATTAAAACAGAAGGAAGTAAATTTGCGTCACTTTAGATGTTATTGCTGTGACTAATAAAGGAACCTCGTGCGTCCAATGCAGTAACAAACAGCACTGTTTCCACGCAGTCGACCACAAGGCCACCGATGACAGCTTTTCGGATGTGGCGAGCAACGAATGATGGTGTTTTCACGGGGAATGTTGCCACGCTCGAAGACTCCAGTTGATACCGTACTGAGGTCTACACCCGCCGTGTCTGTCTGTGGCTCGTACTACCGCACTACAACGCTAAACCAAGTCCCATCATTTGACTGAACAGGACGATAAACAAACGACTTCAAGTTTCTTCGTTCACGAGTTTGGAGAATTACCAAAGCGGCAGCTTGACGTTCGTACCTTGTCTTTGTCCCCACAATTTGTGCTTAAAGCCATCTACGAGTGAACTGAAGCTATGTCGTCGTTCAAAATTAAATTGCACACTGCCACCTGATACTGTTGCTTCTAGAACGCCAGATTTTTTTTCTGGGTTTCAGACATCAAGAATGTGGACGTTACGACAACGTAGACCAAATCTGTACACATTGAAAATACAGATTTCACGACTGTCACTCTGGACACTACAGGGCCCCGAAAGAGGATATATAGCTATCTTTCTCCTACCGCGGCGTGTTATACGAGAAAATGAGTGCTGTCAGTTCTCACTGTACGAAAATTGGTCGTAAATTGGTTTAGAGTTCACTTGTGCAGTCTGGCAGCCTATATAGCGCGCCATATATACGTGTAGCGTGCTTGTGTACGGTGAAAGTGGGAAACGTTTCTGCCGTGCTTTCGCATGTGTCAGCATGAGAGGCCCATTCTCTTTCTGCATGTTTGACTCTGTGTTTAAACATATGATCAATTTACTTCAACAAACGCAAGGAAGCTGGCGCATGCCAGTGAAAGCTGGTCCATTCCTTCCTCTCATTTGAAAAACAACATATTCGTACCTCTTATTATACCCTGAAAAGACCGACCTAAGCATGATAAGACCGATCAATGGCGTGATAAGAGTTACATAGCACTACTCCAGGTCTTTTCAGCCGGGTCATCAATAGCCGCTTGCGGACCCTCAGAGTTGATAACACAGTAAAAGATCGTTGACACGCAGAAAGCGTCGCTGCGACGTCTCCTTTCTAATTCACAAAAACAGCAGCTCCTGAAGGCTATTAACCTGCCCTTGGTGTCGAGTCTGATCGCAAGGATCAGTATACCCAAGCACACCAGAGGTTGTAACAAGACAAATGCTTGGGTGTGTCGGTTGTACTTCATAGGGGAACGGCAGCGGAACCACACTAAGGAGTAATAAAGTACACGAAATACAGCGCTGACTCACAACTGCATTTTTTTATTTGAAAAAGATACCCGCAAGAACACTCACGATAAGCTACCCGCCAGTACGAATCGAAGGAATGCACATATTCTTTCGTATCACTATTTGAGAAGGTTTAGTCAAGCACAGCTCTACGTTTCGTGTACCATATTTCCTCTGTCCGTGTGCAGTTGCTCTGCCGTCCCTTCATGGCATCAGGGTTACGATGCAGATTCAAACCCTTCCTAAGGCATGGGCAGCCCCGACACCGAAATAACAAAAACGCACGCATCCTCACTACTCCATGATTAAGTGAAAGCCTAGGTTGACGCGGCCTCAGCCGAACTCCTCGGACAATGGAGCCCCAAGAAAGCTCCCTCATGGAAGCAGCCATTGCTGGGTAAGGTTCGTGTGGATTGTGCGACGTATGAGAAATCGGGTGAGTATTCTTGTCTACGTATCTAAACAGAAAGGGTAACTCTTGAGCATGCGTTGGTCTGCGACACATCAACAATAAGTTGAAACATGAAAGTTTATAATGTCTGAACACGAGAAAATTGAGGTGCGACTGGCTGGTGCGTCTTACTTTAGCTGTATCATATTCCACTGAGTGAGGCCACATTAAATAAATGTTCTTTCACAACTTCATTTGCCGTTTGCCAGTACTTACGGTAGCCATTCTGAATGAGTTCTGCGTCGATAGCTTTTAGAAAAAAATATGAGTGATATGATTGGATACTTAGCGAGAACGCTAGCGTATATAGACGAGGTCCCATAGTTGTAAAAGGTACCAGACAAGAGCACGATGAGCTACTAGCCTACTGCGTGCTGTGAAACCTTCAGCGTAAGCCAAGAGTGGGTGATGTGCTGATCTCGCAACACAGCGTCAGTCCTTATCTCGTCAATTTTTGTGGTCCGTCCTGGTTCGCATGGAAGTTATCAAGCTTTGTACCTATAGTTATTTCAAACAGTGCAGAAACGGGACACAGGAGGGACCACACAATGCAGGTGCCGACTTCTAGCAGATATTTATGGCGTGGTTCGGAAATATATGGATAGAAAAAAAAACACAAGAAAGGCTCCTTACGTAATAAGTATACATCCAAAAAGGATGACTTGGGGTTGCAAGCTTTAATGTTGTAAATCTCGCAGACATGCGATTTTGATTGATATGTGGAATTTAACGTCCCAAAATCACCATATGATTATGAGAGACGCAGTAGTGGAGGCCTCCGGAAATTTCGACCACCTGAGGCTCTTTAACGTGCACCCAAATCTGAGCACACTGGCCTACAACATTTCCGCCTCCATCGGAAATACAGCCACCGCAGCCGGGATTTGATCCCGCGACCTGCGGGTCAGCAGCCGAGAGCCTTAGCGACTAGACCACCGCGATGGGGCGATTTTCTCGTCAAATAACTGGGTGAATTGAGAACTAACACAAGAAGAGTTCCGCTTGATAATGGTGAATGCTTCAATGATCTCACGCATGTGCTATTCCTAAGGGCTTCTGGAGACGATGGCCGGATTGAAATTTGGAATACAATGACATGATTTTCAATGTAGCGCTCAGTTGCTGCCTTGCATCAGCAAGCATTCTGAGCAGTCTATGGTCAAGGTGACTCAAACACAACCTATTATCAAGCAGGGCCATCCAGTTACCTGAGAAGGACATTGCATGTCTGCTAGTTTAACAGCTTCAAAAGCCTGAAACCTATAGTCTTCTTTTTATAATGTGCACCACGTTATGATGTCTTGTTTCTCTCGCTTAGGGGGTGTAGGATAAGTGAGCGTCAGCGAGGCATGAAAGAGTTGCCAGAAAACAAAGCATCTAGATTCACGGTTGACAACGGCGAGAGGAACTCTGTGGTCGTTCAAAGCGTTTTCGCAGTGGATGGTAGATGCGCTGTTTGGTGCGTTCGTTTTTGTAGATGCGCTGTTTGGTGCGTTCGTCGATGGTGTTGACAGCGGTTCTGGCTTTTTCCAGCGCTTGGCGGCGCGTCTCGGGGCCATCCGAGGAGGCGATGATGACGGCGGCCTTGCGCTGAATTTGCCAGGAAGGGCAGCGCGGTTCGTTAGCCGGATGCGTGCCACTGCAGTTAATGCAGCGAGGGCGCTCAGCGGGACAGGGTGCGTTGGCGTGGCTTCCCCCGCAGCGGAGGCAGCGTTGGTCCCGCGAACAGGTCGCGGTGGCGTGGCCGAAACGGCCGCAGCGGGCGCACTGGAGGGGCCGCGGCAGGCGAGACGGACAGGCTGGCGGAGCTTGAAAAGGGCCACAACCGGCGGCACCGTGGTGCCCTGAAAGGTGATCGTGAGGCACCTGCCTCGTCGGACGCAGGAGATGACCGGGACAGCTGAGTCGAGGCTGGCCACGATTTCCTCAAGTCAAGGGTTGCGTCGACGCCATAGACGGTGCCGACGCAGCTGTTTACCGCGAGGAGCTTCCCCCTGACGTGGGTGTCGCAGATCCGGCTCACCTGGAGCAGGGGTGTGGGATCCGCGAGGGGCTGGATGTCTACAGCGACGACGTTGCGCCGAAAATTGACGCGGACGCGTCGAGTGGCCCAGAAGTCGGAGAGGAAAGCCCCGATGACTTCGCGGATCGTGGCGAGGTAGTTGGCCTTCTTGCCAACTGGGCGGTAAAGGGTGGTGCCGCCGTGCACTCCCACTGCTGCAGGAAACACCGGGGGCTGTGTGACGGGCTTAGGAGCTGGGTCGGTGTCCAGTTGAGCTGGCGGGCGAGTTGGTGAGCTGAAGCGGAAGCTGGGGGCGCCAATTTCCTCCCATGTCGTGTCATCCCATAAAGAACTAGAGGTGGACGATTCGTCCGCCTCCGAGCGATTTGCCCGAGTCGGCGCGGCTTCGATGGAGCGCTCTTCCTCGCGCGCGCCCGAAGACGAGCTTTGAGATGTTGCTGCCGACGGCCATGATCGTCGGTCGCGAAGCGTTGCTGTTGAAGACGCATCCTGAAGTCAGCTTTGAGGTTCTGGTTGGCCCGAGCCTGGTACCGAAGTACAGGCGGGCCCATGACTACACTCTTAAAAAAAAATGGAGTGACGTACTCTCCATTTAGGGAGAAACGGCGATGTCCCCAATGTTCGTCTTCAGATGGAGCAAAATTGCTCTATCCGCCACGGAGAAACGTGTTTCTCCATCGTCAAAATCAACATGGCGGACGCCAAGCCAGTGAAGCGAGCGCTAGATTTAGGCCTATCAACGACATCGAATCTCGACAAATAAACAGCATGCGCGACTGGGCAACGTAAAAACGATACCGTTCAGCTTTATATGAAATTATATCAAAAATAAGACGAAGCGGCCAGACCCGTGGTGACAAGAACCACGCGTAACAACAACGCTGATCGCGCATTTCACTCGCCCGTGCATTTACACGGCATGCAGTCACAAGAATACCGGAAATACTGCAAAATGATTGTCACACAACAAGTAAACGTAAGGCTGTCTTTATTTCTCAAAGCATCAGCCAGTGTAGCGGCGTTGTGCGCGTGTTTACGAGGGCAATTGGCGATGACAACTTTTGTCGACAACGAGCTGTCGAGAAGAACGGTCCCACTTTCGTGTTTCAGCTCACCTTCATTCATGCGGCTCATAATCCTTCGCAAATTTGCACTTCACATACACACGGTCGCACAGGGCATCATCGCTGCTTTCGCAGACACAATTTTCTCTAAACGTGTACGCTCCATGTGAACAACTTATTGCGCAGCAGAAATGCACCAGCACACGTATGGGTGACTACATAGATAAATGTACGTCGTTATGTATACAATGTGGATCTCTGATAGCACTATACCCTTGAAGTAGAAAGTAGCTAGCGCCACCTGGAGAAAAGTTACATTACTGAAAGGAGTAATTCACTAGATGGATGTTTCACAGTATAACATCACCACCACAGCCATGAAGTAATGTGGTAACTCGCGCCACCTAGAGGAAAATATTGATACTAAAAAAATTCACGATGCAGAAAAAGGAATAAGGTTACAGAGAATGATTATTTAACAAAGATTACATGCAACAGAGTTGGGTGTTATTTTGCGTCTTATAATGTTGACAGCAGTTTACTCGACCTGTTGTGTATATGTACCACACACAACCAACCACACTCAGTGATAGTTTCATACATGTGAATACACAAAGTTCAACACTCAATAGAAGTTGCATACACGTTAATACACATTATTACAACACGATAATACAACATCGCACACGTATACAACATAAATACATCGAACAGCCAAGCACAGCCACCAACGCGCTATATAAGTACTCGAAGCGTTCCGGTTTATATAGGCAGGAATTACGGCTGCCATAAAGGTGCCGGTGGGGCGCATGTTTTGTGTTCATTATTCTTGTTTAATGAATATGTTAAGGGTAAGTTGATATCACTTCTGCCATTATTCTGCAAGCGGCACGTACTTTTTAATTAAAAAGTGATTTTTACTACATGGTGTAATTACGGAGCTGTTACATCATGTTCACGCAACCGATGGGTGAGCGCTTTATTTGAGGATAAACTATCTAGTGGATCGAGTTAATGTGCGTACTTTGAGATATGCACAGAACTAATGACATGAGCACACATCAAAGCGTTACACTAAAAGCATCTATATGCGTACATTCATGGTTTTATTTGGCCGCTATGCGTCAGGTCGTTATCGTGAGTGAAAATGACTCACTCCCACGTACCTCGCGTGAATCCAAGCTGCAAATAGTCGCCCGCAACTCGCTACGTCGAGTGTTGCAGATCGATTCAGAGCGCTGGCTAGGCATAAAAAGCGATGTAATATCATCCGCCAGCAGTGCCGATCATTTATCGAACGACTTGCGGCGCGCAGAAGGTGCTTGAAAAGCGGTACTGTGCTACTTCGACTGTGCTTCGTCATTGTTAATTGAGAGAGTTGCGAAAGTGATCGCAAAATTGTGTTACCTAGAAATGAAGGGCACACCTGTAAGAACAAATAGACGCACAGCTATAGGCGCGCGTAAGGTTTTCATTCATGGAGAACGGGGGCGAAGGTTCGTCGCAGCGTCCCTCCCCCTATTATGTCAATGTATGAGGCTGACTTTGCACCCCCCACTGAGTCGCAGCGCCCCCGTCCCTACTACCCTACTACGTAAACATATGGTGTTGACTTTTGCATCCCCCCTTTTGCGTGACAAGGGAGTGGGCACCCCCCCCCCCCTTCTGAACCGCCCCCTCCCCCTGGGCGCATGCCCACGCGTACAGCTAAAACTATATCTGATTGGGCAATAATACCTTACCAGAGTGTTGCACAGATTTTGCTAAGCTAATGAGATTTCAGTGAGAGAAACCAATGGGCTGTAAGATTACCGTACAAGACTGGGAGCACATTGATGATTTTGCACAATTAAGGCAAAGGAAGGCAGCTAGTAATGCGATTCTCCTTGGTCTTAAGGTCTGAAAAAACAATCCTGTACCGAAACCATTTTTTTATATATTGGGAGAAGTGGTGGGGCAGGTGATTGCACGCTGAAGAGTTACCACTTTGAAAAATTAATACTGGCTTATTTTCATGTTTGTATGAATAACAATGCTATACATGAAATAATTAAAAATTAATATTATTCAATTGATTATGTTAACTTACACCTAAAACTAGACGTGGAAGTGCTGACCGTGCTTGAATTATTGAATTAACTAGGAAAGCAGAAATTTAAGGGCTCATATTTTTTATTAGACACAATTAGACACAATATTAGTTCTCAATATTATTTGTTAAGTCAGGAAATTTGTAAAATCCAGAGAGAAATTTTTTGGTCCTTGTATATTTATAACTGTAACGCAGTTTTTATTTTTTTCGCTGTAGTGCATTATTTACGAGCTCATTGCGGCAATGGCAGCAATAGCAGGAATGCGAAACTGCAACCGAAACAGCCATACGCGATCAGCTGGAAAGCAACGTCGATCAGCTGACTGCCATTAGGGATTCGTTTTTTTTCGACAAATTAACGGTTACTGCCGCCTTAATAGCTTCCGTCACTGTGCAAAAAATCTCCGGTCAACGATTCAGTCAGTTCAGCGGTCATCGATCACGACAAAGTGAAACTGACATCACGATAACAGCAAACAAACATACCAACTTGCTGCGCGTCGAGAGTTTCACGATTACTATTGTGTGCCTTTGTTTCGTTCACAGTTTGGAGCTGGTACATCTGTGGCTGTGTGTGCTGTCCCTGTTTTCAGTGTGGGACGTCGATCGCTTTGCTGCTCGTGCGCCGCAAGTGGAACATATGACACACATACTTCATTGATTGTGGCAATCCGAAACTGCAGCCGGAGCAGTATTATGCGGTCAGCTGACTGTCATGAGTGACGCGCTTGTTCCAGCAAATCGGCTGTCACAGCCACCTTAGTTGTTGCCGTTACTGCACCCATCTTCGCTCAACGATTGCGTCAGCTCGCTGGCACGAATACACTCGACGGTCATCGATCACGACGAAATAAAAGTGTATGCACGTCATCACGACAACAGCCGAAAAACATATCGACTTGCTGTACGTCGAGGGCGAGTGCAATTTTGTGGTTACTGTTGCGAGTTTCTGCGCGCCAGTAACAGATTCGTGCTGTTATTTCGGCTGGTTTGTGTGCCGTTCGCGTCATCAGCACACGTGAACTGCTCTGCTACTCAAAGTGTATGTATATAGCGAGCTATACCTGAAGAGCTGTATTGATGCTGAGTGCACTGTAACTATATGCGATTTGCAGCGTGATCCGAGTTGAGCAGAAAAAAGAAATCACAATGCCAGTCACGCCGTGCCCAAGGTGCACATTCTGGGGAACTTCCGTCAAACGGGTCGTTAACCACATGAGAGTCCACAGCATCGAGCCAGATTTTCACGTGTTGTGTGGATAGACGGCTGTGCGGCATCATTTCGGCGTTACTTCGCCTACAAGAAACACGTGTATCGAGCGCACAGAAATGCTGCTGGCATTATAGTCAACGAACTTGCACCTGACTGCGACTCAAGCGAACAAGCTGAAGATATTTCTATTCCCATTGTTACAAACTTGTCAGAGGCACACAGTCATGATGCTGCCTCAAACATTTGTTTCATCACCAAAATCAAGAAACAGCTGGCAATGTTCTATGTCAAAATAACTGAAAAGCTAAAACTGGCATCCAGCACCACTGATGAAATTTTTTGCATCGTGAAATCTCTGATACAAGATGTCATTGATGGTTTGATGCAAAGGACAGTGAAGCTCCTTATGGAAGGAAGTGTGGTACCAGGCACAGCGGAAAATGTGGTGCGTCAGCTGCATGCTACTGATATAGTGAGCAACATGTTTTCTGATTTGGAAAGCACCCACATGAGAAAAAAGTATATATCAGAACACTTTAATTACACCGAGGTTAATCAAGTTCCACTGCAGACTGCCAATTACAGAGACATCGAATGCTACGTTCCTATCTCAAAGCTGCTTGTGAACTTCCTGAAATCTGAAGACTTGTTGGAATGCATTTCACAGCCTACTGCGAAGCCTCGAGAACTGTTGTGCGACTTCACCGATGGTGATGCATTCAGCAGGTACGGCCACCTTACTCGCGACAGCAGTAACAACACGATATTTCTGCTGTTGTATACTGATGAACTGGAGCTTGTAAATCCACTTGGTGCTGCAGCTGGACGGCACAAAATTTTAGCTGTCTACTTCTCTGTTTTGAATCTGCATCCCCGACACCGCTCAAAACTCTGCTCAATTCACCTGCTTCTGGCTGTGGAATACCGCGTCGTGTTACGACATGGCATGGAAAAGGTGCTGCAGCCACTCTTGCAAGACTTAAATTTGATACAACAAAATGGAGTGCATTCTGGGAATCTGCACTTTAATGTTGCAATCGTGGCTTTCATTGGAGACAACCTTTCAATGCACCGCTTAGCAGGCCTTCAGTGCAGCTTTAGCAGAGGCAGAGTCTGCCGTTACTGCTTAGCATCGCACAAACAACTGTGAATGCTGCACAGATTGGATGACTGCGTCGAAAGAACAAGTGAAACATACAAGAGCCATCTAGAAGCATTTGCACTTGACCCAACTGTGAATGGGCCCATATACGGCATCGCAAGTGCTTCACCACTGCAAACTCTTGAGAACTTTGACATCACAGAACAACTTCCTCCCGATGCCATGCATGATATACTCGAAGGCGGTATGGAGTGTGTCATTCGACATGTTCTGGGTAGCTTAGTTGGTGACCGAGTGATCCGTTAACAGGATCTTGAAAGGATATCATCATTCAAGTATGGCTTTCATGACAAAAAGGCCACACCTCTTGCCGTTACGATTGCATTTCTTAATGGCAAAGCCTCCATGAGGGGATCAGCTAGCCAGAAATGGTGCTTGTTTCGTCTGCTTCCCCAGATATATGCTGAAGTTCTTCCTGAAGGCAATTCTCACTGGGAGGTGTACTTGGCATACAGACACATTGCTGACATTATTTTGGCAGAGAAAATCCCAAGGAGCTGTGTGCCATATCTACAGGTGAAGGTGGAGGAGTTTCTCGAGCTGTATACAGTGCAGTACCCAAATGCAGCAGTGACACCAAAACTGCACTTCTTGCTACACTATCCAAAGTATATTCTCAAGTATGGCCCACCGCGCCGCTACTGGGGCATGCGATTTGAGGCTAAACATTCTTATTTTAAGAGCATTGCATCCAAGACGAAGAACTTCAAGAACATCTGTCTTACACTTGCAACACGTCACCAGCTTCTTCAGGCATATGAGCTGTCGGGCAACATGTTGAACTCGGATCTTGAAACAACTGGAGCAAAGCAGCTTAATCTAGGAGATCTTCCAGAACAACAGCAGTTGGCTCTTCGTAAAGTGTCTGAAGAGGAGTTCATCTCCACAGCTACAACCGCTAGCGTCAGTGGTTACTGTTATCGCACAGGTGACACGTTTGTCCACAGTGTGCAGGATGGTGAGCCGCAGTTCATGCAAATTAAAAGAGTCCTTGTTGTTAGCGGTTCATTAGTGCTCCTATGCAAGCCCCTTGAAACTCTGCAATGTAGTGAACACAGATCCTCTTACATTGTCAAGCCATCTGCCGCCTTAGTTGTAATAATTCCCGATCACAAACAGGGTTTCTACCCGCTTGACCTTTATTCCAGCCATGGATTTTGTGAAGTTGTGACGCACTATGCTGTTCTCTAGACTAGCTTTGGCAAACTTATTTTACAAGCTTCACGGATAGGGGCCAAGGTTGCCTGCATATTTTTGGCTTACGAGTTAACTTACTATTTTTCTGCCTATTTTTTCTATTATATATTATATTGTGCCTATTTTTTCTTCTTGTTCACTCACACATCTTTGTTACGCTGTAACCAAGTGCCAACGATTCTGACAGAGTAACAACTAAAAAGTGTCATGCAACAGAAGCTACAATGCACAGTTAGGAGTACAGTACTTCAGTGTCTTCACACCTTGCTAGCTAATAACTGCACTGATGCAAACTTCAGTGTAGATTATCATTAGGTGTGAGGCATTCTTTCAACAGGTTCGTTAAGCTGTGTTTTTGCAATTCAAATATGAAGATTCTATATGCAGAAATTTGTCATTATTGTACATGTGACACTATGCTTGGTTGTCAGTCTCTACTAACGGCTTTTAGGTTAACTGTTTTCTTTCATGTTTATTGATAAGCATGGGCACTGTCAGGGGGCTGCGAAAGGCGCACTTGCCCCCTTCAAGCCACACACTTACCCCTCACCCAAAATACACCACCAATTTTTCCCTCCCTCTGCTGCAATGCAGCAGAAGTTTGCACCCCACAAAATCCTGCCAGCTTCCATGATCTTAAGTGTGCTTTTGTGAGGTGATAGTATATTGGCTATAGATTTTGTTTTTGTACAGTGATTCACCACTTTATTAGCTAGTACAAAATGACAAGCTTTTTTTATGTGGTAACTTAAGCTTGTTCATAATCTATAAAAGCACTGCATGCATTGTACAGCCACATATAAACCATCGTGTACTGCAAAGCCAATGTAGAGCTCCATGTTGAACTCGGATCTTACGACAACTGGAGTTCAGCAGCTCAGTGTAGGAGATCTTCCAGAGGAGCAGCAGTCAGCTCTTCAGAAAGTGACTGAAGAAATTACCCCAGAGTTGACAGTTTTGTACACAGCATGCTCAATCACACATCACAGCTGGTTCATGCAAATTGAAAGAGTCCTTGTCATTTATTTATTAGTGCTCATATGAAAGCCCCTGAAAACCCTGGAATGCAGTGAACAAAGATCCTCTTAAAATGTCAAAGTACTTGATGACTTTGGACTAATTATTCTGGGTGACATACAGGATTTCTACCCACTTGATGTTTACTCGAGTTGTGAAGTTTGTGAGGTTGTGACACATTGCAGTACTTTTTAGAATAGCTTTAACAAGGCTGACTTCACCAGTCCTGCTGACATTTTTTCTTTATTCTTTATTCATCAGATACCCCGCAGCACCCGAAGGCGTTATAGCAGGGGGGTTACATCAATAAATGACGTACATCTCCGTTCACACACACAATACAACTTTGTTCACACATAAATAACTGAAATACATTTTCGTTCACACATATAGTAGAATTTTGTTCACACATCAATACATCTTCGTTCAGGTTACAACACTGGTTTACAGCAGTGAATAAAATATACCTTCGTTCCCACTATGTACTTGCATTTCAGTTAGCCTGTTCCACTGTTTAATCGTTCTAGGAAAAAATGAATTGGCATACATATTGTTTTAGCTGAGTATTCCCGAATTTTGCAACTATGATCAAAACGTTTTGAAGTGTAATGAGGGTTGTGTAGGTAATTTCTCTATTAATTCCAGTTTTATTGTAGTAAATGCAGTAAAGAAATTTTAATCTCTGCTTCTGGCGGCGGTCAGAAAGACACTCCCGTCCTAGCTCAGCCTTCATTGCAGTGCAGCTCTCCCCCCTTCTGTACCGTCCCAAGACGAACCTGGCAGCACGATTTTGTAATTGTTCCAGAGCAGCAATGAAGGTTACCTCGACGGGGTCCCACACGACACAACCGTATTCTAAGATAGGTCTGATACAAGTAGTGTATGCCATACGTTTTAAATTCACATGCGAATATCACAGGTTTCTTTGAATGAAATTTAAGGCCTTACCAGCTTTGGCTATGAGAGTGTCAACCTGAGGCCTCCATAAACATTCAGATGATAGTATTATACCTAGGTACTTATATGTACTCTCTTGTTTCAACTGCACATTGTTCAGATGGTACTGTGACTGAAATGGTTTCATCTTTTTGGTAAATAAAATATGTACACACTTTGTTATATTCGAATTCATTTTCCATTTGGTACACCAGCTATAAATGAGCGATAAGTCTTTCTGAAGTTCTAGTACATCATTGTGATCAAAACTTTTTCTGTACACAACACAGTCATCCACAAACAACCGTATAGAAGATGAAATTCCTGCAGAGATATAATTAACATAAATTAAAAACAATAGCAGACCCAGGACGGAGCCCTGTGGGACCCCTGAGGTAACATCGGCGTATTCGGAGCATTTTCCATTCAGTACTACGGTTTGTGTTCTTTGGGAAAGGTAACATTCGATCCACTTAAAAACAGTCTCATCAATGTTCAGGGTGGTAAGCTTAAACAGTAAGAGTGAATGTGACACCGTGTCAAACGCTTTCTGAAAATCCAAGAACACACCGTCAACCTGTCCTACAGTATCTACGCCTGATACTACATCATGATAAAATTCGACTAACTGTGTTGTGCAAGACAGCCCTGTGCGAAATCCATGCTGCTCGTTGATTAGTACCTTATGCTTGTTTAAATGAGTTATTATTTTTTTGTATCAAATGTGTTCGAGGATTTTACACGGGATAGACGTAAGCGATATTGGTCTATAATTACCAACGTCCTTTTTGGACCCACCTTTATGTATCGGTACCAAGTGCGCAATTTTCCAGTCATGTGGTAAGGTACCTGTCGCTAAAGATCTTTCAAAAATTGCATAAAGATACATAGAAATTGGCCCCGCACAACGCTTGAGTACACGCGGAGAAATTCCATCTGGACCACTAGATTTACTCTCATCAACGTCCTTCAATAGTTTTTCAATTCCATTAACACTAAGCTCGACAGGAAGCATAGGCGAAATGCTCATAATAGTTTGATGATAATTACAGCTGTGTTTGGGTAAAAATACCGAGTGGAAAAAGTTGTTTAGGCATGCAGCCTTATCCTCGTCATTCGTAATTACCGTGCCATTATAATTTAACTCCTGTATTCCAAAGGAATCTGAGCCACATTGTTTCAAGTACTTCCAAGACATTTTAGGATTTGATTTCATTTTGTTGCTCAGCTCAGTGAAGTAATCATCTTTAGCTTTTTCTATCTTTAGCTTATATTCGTAGGTAATCGACTTCAGTTTTTCAAAGTGAGCAACTGATTTGCTTTTCTTGAATGCGCCTAATGCCCTCTTCCTTTTGTTGATAAGTTTTAATATATGTGCTGTTACCCATGGTTGTTTGTGCTTTTTTAGCCGTGATGAATGAACACTGGGGATATGTCTATTTGTTAACTCGGAAAGTATATTCTTAAATTTGTCCCACATATTATGCACATTGCCCTCCTCAAAAAGACATTCGAAAACAGGGAACGAATTACGAAGTTTTTCAGAAATTGCATCGTAGTCACCCTTGTCATAAAAGTAGATCCTTCTACTCGTAGGTAACTTCGCACACACTTTTTTTCTTTCGGATACAAGCAACAACAGCAAGATGATCACTAATTCCTGGAATCACAGTCACGTCATTTACGAAATTTGGCGAGTTACAAAACAACAAGTATAACACAGCGTCATTGCGAGTAGGGGTGGTAACGTACTGCGTCAAACCAAACGTGTTGACGATATTTTTCATCGCAAGGTTCATGCGCCCGCTTATACTTATACAGGAACCATTACCCCAGGATAAGCCAGGCAGATTAAAATCCCCCCCTAGGAGTATGGTCTGGGCTGACACTTCAGAAAGAATTTCATCTAATGTTTTCATTATGCTACTATCTGAGCTCGGCGAGCGATAAACCACTCCGACCACAAACGCGAAGTTATCAGATGAAATGGCAAATACACTGGAGTCTGTATCTTGCACCATACAGACTCCAGTGCGTCGCACTTATAATCAACTTCAAATGACTGTAAGCAAGAACAAACAAGTAAAAAAATGCCACCACCTGCTGTGAGCCTATCGTTGCGATAGACAACGTAATCTTGCAGAAACACCTCACTATCAGCAATCGAGGGCTTTAGCCAAGATTCTGTACCAAGGACTATATCTGTGTTAACACTCTCAATTAAGCCCAAGAGCTCGGCAACTTTGTTAACTCCGCTTCGGCAGTTCACGATGACGGCAACAAGTTCTTGACATCGGTATTTCTCCTTTTTTCTAGTTTGTCATTGCCTGCGTACTGGGACGACCTCTTCTTTTTCGTCATCCCACCTGAAGGCCCTGCCGTTAATAATCAGTTTGTCAAAATTCAGCTTCACTTTATTGTTCTTATCCTCTCTTTTTGTCTTAGCATATTCCCACAGCTTATTCCTGATACTTCTTGTCTCATGAGAGTAATCTTTGCTAACGTTGTACTGGGAATTCTTGAATCTTTTGGCATTGAGAAGCACTGCCTGACGCTCTTTGTACAATGAGAATTTAACAATAATTGGCCTCTTCTTATTCTTATTATAGCGTCCTAAGCGATGTGCCCTTTCCACAGATTCGAGTTCCATTCCAAGGCTCGTTTTGCAAATATTCTTTATTATAGCTTTGGATTCATCCCAGGATTCTGAGGTTTTATCATCAACGCCATAGAAAACAAGATTTTTCCGGCGACTTCTGTTTTCGAGGTCATTTGCTTTCTTTTGCAGATCTTTCACCTGTTGCATGAGTTGCCGTATTATAGCTGCCTGTTCCGTTACAATCTTGCTGATGTCCCTTATCTGGTTCTGAGTTTGGCCAAGATTATCTTTTACTCCCATCAGTATGTTCTCATTTTTTTCGAACCTGGATTCAATGACGTTTAATTTTGAAATTAAAGTTTCCTGCTCACTCTGCAAACATTTCAGCACTTCCATCTCCGGTGTCTTAGCAGGACCTGGGTTCAGTTCAACATCCCGCGCGAGTATTGACAACAAAATCAAATACAGCATTCTGTTAGAAAATAATCGGAATCTATTCAGACGCGGCGTATGCATCATGATAAAATTGCCATATTCATTCTAAAAGGTCCAGTCAAGGACACACGAAAGATGTGTAGACACCGCACAAATGTCTACACTTTCTTCTTGTGTCTATGTTCGCATTCTCTGTCTTTTAGAGTAATTACTTAGTAACTAGCTCAGCTTTCCTGTTATGTGCCATATTGTGTACATCTTTTTGCGAGTGAATATCATAAATAGAACCTTTGTATGCCTACTTTTATTGCTTTGTTCCTTGGGGTATTTTCGTCGTACTCTCAACAGATGCGTAATACGTTTTTCACAAAGAATAACTGAAACATTAAAAACAAACAGTGGGAAAGCGTTTGTTATTCAAAGAAATTTCCCACCTTACAATTGCAGGGATCATTCTAAAAACAAAATGGTAGATTGAATGAACACTTACATCTTTTCAATTTGAATGTTTTCTGTTCAATGGATCATGCCTTTTACCCTAAACAAAAAAATTTACAATCGAACCCCTTTATACGATACATGCGTTGGGTAGTAATTCTCTTATATTAGGTGTCTCATATGAGCAGTGTACAAAGCATGCATTTTCCTATTAACACTTATTTTGATTTGGGCACGCTGGTGTTCCTTATGGCAGTCAGTCTTACATCAGTGTCTCTAATGGATCAATTCAGCAGTGCAGTAAAATCTCATTAATTCAAACTATAACCTTGTTCAAATTAGGCAGAGAGAGAGAGAGAGAAGAAACTTTATTGAAGTGTCCCTGCTGGGGTTAAAGGTGACGGGGTGCCGGGAGACGGCTGCTCTATAACTCCCTTTCTCAGCAGCGGCCAGACCTTGGATCCTGGCAGCGTCTTTAGCCAGCCGGACAGCCCAGCTCTATAGCTGGTCCTCCGGGCACGTGCTGAACAGCAAAGCCTCCCACTGCTCGGCCGTGGTGATTGTGAATATAGAGTTCGTGCTGTGTTTAACTGAGTGAGTAGCAGTGGGGCAGGCCCATATAATATGGTCGAGCTCAGCGTTAGGCACACCGCACGCTTTGCATTGTGGCGTGTGAACAGCGGGGTAAATATGGCTGTACAGTGACGGACAGGGGAAAGTGCATGTCTGTAATAGACGCCAGGTAGTGGATGCTGCTTACTAAGGCACTTGTCTGGTGGTGGGTATTTAAGTCTGGCCTTGTGGTAATACATACATTAGGATTTCTCCAAAGGTAACCATTCTATCCCTCGCATTGTCGCAAAACGAGGAGACCGTCTCTCGCTCAGCCGCGTCAGGTTGCGAGGGGTGGTGCTCTGTTGGATGACGCGCCCGGTGGACGAGAGCTCTGGACAATACATAAAAAGTGAAGACAGTCCAGAAAAACCCGGGATGATCGGCAACCTTGATTGCACTGCAGTGAAACATAGCTCACCCTTATTGAGACCCCTGCGCATGATTATGGCTGTTCTTTTGACATGTGCATGTTATGAATATCTGACACAACCTTAATGAAAACCTTTATTTATTTATTTATTTATACATACTGCCAGTCCCAATGGGGACTATTGCAGGAGGTCAACCAAAAGATACTATAGATACACTTACATTGAAAAAGTGAAAATGTATGACTACAGATCTTATACGATATTACATGGATTATATGGGAGCATAAACAATGTGGTGAAAAACATTTAGAACACAGATTTGGTACATAATAGACGGTTATTAATAACATGCAAGAAATATCACTAATAAACATGAAAGACTTTTCCATGCGTACGACACTGATATACTTATCATGATCAAAAGGCACTCAAGAATTGAGCAAAAAAAAAAAAGAAACCATCAATTTAACTATGGGTGGCACGAATATGATTATTAAGCAACATCAAAAATGTATTCAAATCTTTACTATTAATTATACAGCCGGGTAATCTATTCCATTCTCTAATTGACTGTGGGAAGAAAGAATACCTGAAGCAGTTGCTGTTGAAACGGTATTTCTGTAAAGTTAATGGACGTTTATGGCGTGACTGTCTAGTTTCCAAAATTGATATGAACCTAGAGCTGTCGATGTTTAGCTGTTTATGAATGAGTTGGAAGAGCATTTTTAAATGTGAGAGTTGAGCGCGATTTCGCAATGTTAGTAACCCAACTTTTGCGATTAATTCAGTAGGTGAATCGAGCAGACTGTATTTGTTGTAAATAAATCTAACCGCCTTTCTTTGTACATTTTCTAGCTTTTTAATTAAGTTATTTGTGGCCGGGAACCAGACTAAGTTAGCGTATTCTATTGTAGGTCGAATGAAGGTTTTATAGGCTAATAGTTTTGTTTGAGGTGGTGCGGATTGTAGTCGTCTTTTAAGAAAAAATAATCTTTTTAAGGCTGAGGATGTAACGTAATTAACATGTGCCTCCCATCTAAGGTCACTAGAAATGACTAGTCCAAGATACTTATGCTGTTTCAGGGAAGTTAGTTGCGTGCCGCCAATAGTGTAGGCAAAATTTGAAATGTTTTGTCTACGGGTTATTCTTAACAAGGCTGATTTTTTTACGTTTAATGTCATCTGCCATTTCGTACACCAATCTGACACTGATAATAGAGCATTGCTGAGGACCATATGATCTGAAGGTGAGTTAATTTCTTTGTAAATAATACAATCGTCTGCGAAAAGCTTTATGTTCGTCCCGATGGATTGAGGCAAATCGTTGATAAAAATCAGAAATAGAATAGGAGCTAGGACGCCGCCCTGTGGTACACCTGAGGTAACTTCCGTTAGTTCCGATGTTTGTTGGTCTATTTTCACAAACTGCGTCCGCTTGGTTAGATATGCTCTAATCCAGTTTGTGATTGGTCCTTTACCTATTGTCACCTGCAATTTTTCCATGAGCTTTTGATGCGAAACCCGGTCAAATGCTTTAGAAAAGTCGAGTGAGATGAGGTCGATCTGCTTTTGATGGTCAATGGCCGATGACAATTCATGTATTAATTCGGTAAGCTGCGTAACGGTGGAAAGACCTTTACGAAACCCGTGCTGAGATGGTGTCAAAATGTTCTCGTTTTCAAGGTAAGTAGTTATATGTTTAAGAATAATATGCTCAAATATTTTACAGATTGTGCTTGTTAAGGATATCGGGCGATAATTAGCGACGTCAGCTTCACTACCCGATTTGAGAATTGGTATGACCTGTGCTATTTTCCAGTCATTGGGCAGTGAAGATTTTGTTAGGGACATGTTAAATATAATAAACAGATATTTAGTTACCCATTCGGTGTAACGTGTGAGGAACTCATTAGGTATATTATCAGGCCCTGGTTGTTTCTTGATCTTCGTTTTTAGCAAAAGGTCAAATATACCTGCTTCGTTTATACGGAGAGGTTCAATGGGGTTTACACCATGAATTTCTAGAGGCGGTGGGATATCGTTATCTGTAGTGAAAACTGAGTGGAAGTATTTATTGAACAAATTAGCTCGGTCTCTACTTTCTTCTGGAGACATTGTACTATATTTTTTATTTTTTGGATTTAGGTAGTTCCAGAATTTTTGAGGTGCATCATTAAGAAAATTAGGTAGAGTATAAGAAAAGTAGTGATTCTTAGCTGCTTTAATTTGAGACTTCATTGAACTGATGGCTTCCGCAAGGTTTTTACCAGTTATGGGATTCGATGTTTGTTTGAAAGACTTTCTTAGGCGCTTTACTTTACGTTTAGCATGAATAATGTCGCGGTTTATCCATGGATTGAATTGTCTTTCTTTCTTTGTTTTAGAAGGTATATAGTGAGAGACGCAATACGAAACAATTTCTTTAAATTTCTGCCACAACGTTTCGATATCAACATCCGGATTATCGGCAAGCTGCTCGAATGAGCTAAATTCGTATGATAAGTGGTCCAGTACACTAGTGTCATCAGCGTTGCTGAAATCAAGAAATGACAAAACTGAATTTGAATTCATGCTACGTTCATGCAAGGGAATCAAACACAATACTATCTTGTGATCTGATATACCATCAGTTAGCTCAATGATGGCCTCATCTGCAGGAAAGTGGTCACTAATAAAAACTAGGTCAAGTATATTTGAGGAACACCCTTGTACACGAGTGGGCTCTTTAACAATTTGGGAGAGGTTGAATGTCAGCATAGTATCAATAATAATGTCAGACGAAGATGATTGATGGTTCATGGTGAGCCAGTCGATATCAGGGAGGTTAAAATCGCCAACAAGTATAAGCCTTCATGCTAGAGCGTGAATGTGCAGGTATTTATACAGGGAATGCTTTGCTTCCGAGTGTGACGAGGGGCTCCGATAAACGCAACCAATTACCATTGGACAGGCAGTCAAGTGCATTTTACAAAAAACTGCTTCCACCCCATCGACATCGGGGAGGGCCATGAAGGCGATATCTTTTCTTATTAGGATGGCCACACCTCCCCCCCGTGTAGCTCTGTCTTTACGTAAGATTACATAGTTGGGTGGCGTTATTTCGAAGTCCCTGACGTCACTTGACAGCCACGTTTCGGTGAGTGCGACAAAGTCGGGATCTGTGCTGAGTAAAAATGATTCTAGGCAGGTTGTCTTTAGAAGAATGCTGCGAACGTCTATGTTTGCGAACTTTACTTGGTGCGTGACTGAGTGTTGCGTGGTCGCAACGCGCGCACATGGGATTCTTCGTTTTTTTGCTGAGGGTTGCGCTTAACAGGCCGAATGCAGTTTACATCATCGTCCCATTCAAGCACTTCGTTGTTGATTTTTAATTTGTCAAACACAAGATTTATCTTGTCACCTTCTAGTTTCCTTGCCTTAGGTGCTTGCCACAGTTTCTTTCTGATGTCGCGTACACGGGGAGTGAAATCTTCCACCGCGATCTTTAATCCCTTTAATTTATAGCAATTCTTCAGTATGGTAGTCTTTTCCCGGAAATCTAAAAGCTTTAGTATTATCGGCCGTGCTTTGTTGGCAGAAGGTCTTCCTAGTCTATGTATCCGTTCGATAGCCACGGGTTCTAATTCGAGTACCTTCTTTATTACATCTTCATTAACCATTTCAGCAAGGTCCGTGTCATTTTCTTTGCCGTTCTCTGGAATTCCATACAGTATTAGATTAGACCGTCGCGAACGGTTTTCAAGGTCATCTAGCCTGTTTTCCATAGCAGAAAGTGATTGCTGTAATTTGTTTACCGCGGTTACACATGAGGAAACCTTCTCATCAAGAGCTGCTACTTTTTCCAGTGTGGATTCTATGGCAGTGAGCCGGTCATTCTTAATTCCCTTGACATCATCAGCAATTTGTTGAATCTGTTTAAGGAGGAGGGTTAGGTCTGGTCCAGGTCCAGGGTTAGTTTCAACGTCTCCACAAAGTAACAGTAATTTCTTAATATGAGACAGCATTTCAGTCAATATTAAGCAGAGCAGCCCTGGGCACGGCAGCACAACTAGACAAAGGTTATTTGAGCGAAAGCATTTGCCGTAATGTTATCTCACCTGGACGATGAAAACAAACGGATTAGCCGTCATGCCAGTGATGCTGCCGTGCCCTATGGCGTCTGGATGGTTGCGATCCGGCTTTATACTCCAGTGAATTGCTTGTAGCGCCGTCGCTCCTCCGTCGAGGCCCGCCAGAGCACCAACTGCTGTCGATGAAGGGGGCGTAGTCCAGATATCGCTCAGGTGCGCATGTGCAGTTGACACGTTGACAGCCAGGAGGACAGCCGGTTGCAAGGCGTTGATCGCAGCTTGCCAGCCCAGTACATCGCACTCTGCCGGTATTAGCAGAAGGGTAGCGACGAGCTGGACGATGAAAACAAACGGATTAGCCGTCATGCCAGTGATGCTGCCGTGCCCTATGGCGTCTGGATGGTTGCGATCCGGCTTTATACTCCAGTGAATTGCTTGTAGCGCCGTCGCTCCTCCGTCGAGGCCCGCCAGAGCACCAACTGCTGTCGATGAAGGGGGCGTAGTCCAGATATCGCTCAGGTGCGCATGTGCAGTTGACACGTTGACAGCCAGGAGGACAGCCGGTTGCAAGGCGTTGATCGCAGCTTGCCAGCCCAGTACATCGCACTCTGCCGGTATTAGCAGAAGGGTAGCGACGAGCTGGACGATGAAAACAAACGGATTAGCCGTCATGCCAGTGATGCTGCCGTGCCCTATGGCGTCTGGTTGGTTGCGATCCGGCTTTATACTCCAGTGAATTGCTTGTAGCGCCGTCGCTCCTCCGTCGAGGCCCGCCAGAGCACCAACTGCTGTCGATGAAGGGGGCGTAGTCCAGATATAGCTCAGGTGCGCATGTGCAGTTGACACGTTGACAGCCAGGAGGACAGCCGGTTGCAAGGCGTTGATCGCAGCTTGCCAGCCCAGTACATCGCACTCTGCCGGTATTAGCAGAAGGGTAGCGACGAGCTGGACGATGAAAACAAACGGATTAGCCGTCATGCCAGTGATGCTGCCGTGCCCTATGGCGTCTGGATGGTTGCGATCCGGCTTTATACTCCAGTGAATTGCTTGTAGCGCCGTCGCTCCTCCGTCGAGGCCCGCCAGAGCACCAACTGCTGTCGATGAAGGGGGCGTAGTCCAGATATCGCTCAGGTGCGCATGTGCGGTTGACACGTTGACAGATAGGAGGACAGCCGGTTGCAAGGCGTTGATCGCAGCTTGCCAGCCCAGTACATCGCACTCTGCCGGTATTAGCAGAAGGGTAGCGACGATCTGGACGATGAAAACAAACGGATTAGCCGTCATGCCAGTGATGCTGCCGTGCCCTAGAAGATATAGTGTATGAAAAGACAACTTGTCCTCTCAGCAGCGAATTGTCTTTTCAACCACTTTTTTTATTTTCCCTTCTATATCTAATTTATTAAAACACACCCAAAAGCAGTACAATTAATAACTCATATACCTTTCTAGGTTCTATTATCAGCTGGTTTTCATTAAGATTTTGTCAAATAAAGAGAAACGAGCCCTAAGAATTATATTGCTTGATTTATACAAATATATTTAGTGAGTTATTGGAGCAAAGATGCATCACGTCAGAGAGTGGCCATATTGACAGCTTCACTTTGGATCAATTTCGAGAAGACATTTATGGATGGCTGTGATGTATCCTTTTAACGTGTGATGCATAACAACAACAACAAAAAACAACACTGCAAGTGCTATTTGATTTGCTGTATTTCTTTAACATTCATGGTACACATTCCAAAACGTGGGTGTGCTCTTGTAACCAAGACATTTCCTGGAAGAAACAAAAGAAAAGCATTACAAAAGGCCATGTTAAATTGCAAAACAATCCAACAAAATGAAAATAGACAAAATGATATCTATTTTCAAACGAAGGATGGTGCAGGATGGTGTCTTTGAAGGTGAGCATATTGGACAGAGATCTGTCTGGATGAATAAAATTGATAGAAACAAAATAAGTTCTCCAACCGCATTTAGTGCAAAGTTTCTAATGTTAGAATTAAAAACTAAAAACTGGAGGTCAGTTCTCGGTTGTTAATTTTAACATGAGAAACTTTGGACTATAAGCAGCTGTAGAACCTTTTTTATACACGTGCATGTTGCAACAAAACAATACTACAAAGTGGCATATTTTTGCATGGCACAGTTTGCATACTTAAAACTGCATTAGAATGAAAGTTATGCAATGCACACGAAAACTTAATTGTGTGCAAGACATCTTGTAAAAAGACCACTGTAGCCTTCGCAGTCTTTCGCTTTATGAACCAAGTTGCCACTGTGATGATAAGAACAACAATAAAAACTCACGCACGTGCGTAAAGTACGCTTAGAGCACCCCCCCCCCCCCCGTTGCATCCGGAAAAAAAAAAAACGCCCCTGCTACAGTTGTCACAGTAAGACACGTCTGTGTGACTCGGCAAGATTGATTGAACGAAACTATCGGTCACTTTGCTTAATGAGTCCGATCAGGATCCAATTTCTCAGCAGTGATAGGCTCACTTCCGCAGCTAGCGTAAGAAAGCCAATTGCTACGGTTAAATTCGATCGTGATCATAGCGACCGTGCAACACCGGTATTTTGAATAACGTACGCAAAGACAGCGGTGTATTATCAGACGTGAATGCGATCAAATCTGACCGTGCAGCCACGTATAGAAACAACATAACCGGCAAATGTAGCTTGCAGCTTAGATCGTTTAAGTTATATAATGCTGTCCACATGCACTCTTAAAAAAAAACAGAATATTGCTGACAGGAGTAGGCAAGGGCGTACCGATTATCAACCAGAAAATGAACTTGCCTGTTTTGCGATCACCTGTCTTGATCGGCGTCAACATCGCACACAGATCGTGAAGAGGCGTTGCTCGCTGAATCGTAAAAATGACGGCGCTCAACAGCAGTGTCTCAGCAGAGGATCGCCTTTTGAAACCGCAGAAGATAGGGAGTTGCACACAGCTTATAAAATCAATAAATCACGATGCACAGCTTGCACGATGCACGATGCATAACTCAGCTTACGCACGCGAACGAGAAACTGGAGAAACAGTGACGTCTGGGGCAGGAAAGTTACTCCATCTCTATTTGCCGCAAGAGGGCGCGACGCGTGAAGTTTGCGAGAAGGAGAAACTCGCCAGCCTCGAGGAGGAACGAAGGCCGTTTCTCCTTTCTCGCTCCCTTTTTTTTTAGAGTGTAGGGGAAGCCCTCAGAAGGGATGTGCGCCCGAAGGCGTGAAGCGGGCGTCAAAAATAACACACGGGAGGAGCGAAAAAAAATGCGACCGTCCCGGAAAAAAACTCGCGAAAAGGCACACACACGTGTGCGCATTCCATCAGGCATCCCGGCTACCTAAAGAAGTATACGTGCAAACAAAAAGCCCCTGAGGCCGACAACCACTCTCTTCACCTTTGGGGGGATACTCATGAGAGCAGGTTGAAAGACCAAGCCAACTTCGTATGAATAGGAACTTGAGCTATAGTGGGCGAGTGTTCACCTTTGGCTGCTGCGTCTGTTCTACTGATTCGTATTTTTCGTCATCGCCCTGTGGTGCTGCATCAACCAAAGATGAACAAGCTGACTTCTTTAGTCTAAATTTTGAGAATATATCGATTTTCTTTCACATTAGGACATAATATAAAGATGCGGTATGTTGCGGAGAAGGTTGTTGAGAGTATTCTGAGTGCCACTCAATTGGCCTTCTTGGATAAAGAAGAAAAGATGGAAAAGAATAGAGAAGTAGCTCATAGAAAACATACTGAAAGCGAAACCTACAACAGACAATTCTGTCTGGCAGAACTTCACGTTGCACTGAACTCTTTCAACCATTCTACTATTCCATGATCTGATATGTTAAGTGTTAAATCATCAAGCTTCTGACACAAGCACACACAAACGCACTTTAGTCTTTGTGCCTTGAACAGTTCCTACATAGCAGTGTGTGGCAAGGAGTCACGTTAACAGGCCACATATTGCATACAAAAGTGCGGTAACCCGAGTCGGGGATGCTAGAGGTACTTAAACAGACATCGAAAGTATATTATACACAGACAAGAGTTCTTACTTGATGAGTTGAAGTGGCCTATTTAATGTACTTCATCAAGGTGGTCACTTAGGTCTGTTGGTTTGCCATTATACCATCTTGAACAAATGATAGCGCAATAACATGTTACGAGCACGCATGACAGATAGATGGCAGCGTTTTTGTCGCGCTATTATACGTTCAATATGAAAGCACACCAACTCACCTAATTGATCGTTCTGATGTAGGTATACCATTGCGCATAAGAAACGTGTGCACAAGAGACGACGTAAAGCACATGTAATGCCAAACATATGGTATGATGGATCGTTGCAGCCCAATATCCTGAAACGAGTGCGGACGCAAGACATTCGCCGTCTCGCGTTACAATGTGACACCTGTACAACTTTTTATTGGTCTTGAATGAACAAGCTCACACAAGGCATGGCCCCTAGCGTTTCAGATTTCACCTATTGTCCTTCGTTTTCGCTATATTCCGCGTTCGCTATATCGGCACTCTTGACTTTTGTTTCGTAGAAACGCCTGGGAAACCACACTATTCCGAAGGCACGCGTCGAAGAGGACATGCTCGAGATGTGCGACTCGGGCCAGTACCGCTTGACGAGAAACAACTGCCAAAAGTGGGCCAAAAAGCTCCTGCGACGACTCGGAGTGGTGGTGCCTCCAGACGAGCCGGACGCGCAGACCGTGGTCGAGGGTGTCGTCCAGCCGGTCGTCGGCACCGCACTGCTCGCAGGCGCCTTTGCTGTGGTGAAGTTCATCTTGTTCAGGGGACGTATTTAGGACCAATCAAAACTACAACAGGCCCGGTGATGAGGTCTTTCACGGTATGCTTGCGTTTCACAGCGCATCAGGCTAGTATACTGTTGCAAAAAAAAAATCGCAGGATCTCGAACGCATTCGCCGAAGACAAGATGAAGGCGAAGATCATTATTAGATGCGAAGCGTCTTATTAGCCAACGATGCGATGGCGTCTCCGCGCCACTACGCATGCACGTCCCCTCCCCTTTTTCTCCTCTCCTACGCTCCCTTTCTCTTGCCTCGCAACGCCGAAGCAGGCAACACCTGCCAGCAAGTTTTTGTTATTAAAAACGGGTCTGCTCCCGCTGCACAACCGTTCACTGGCCACCATAGAGTTAATATACTGGCCACCTCGTATATATGCTCCCAAAGCAACGCTTGGTGGCGCTGCGACTCTAGACAGGCAGTGCCATTTCTGGCAGAAAAGTGAAAACTGGCGATGTACTTCGCGCATTTTTCCTTCTCTCCGTCACGTTGCGCCGTCTTCCGTGCACATGCGGGACTGTAGCGCTCCAAGCTGGAATCGCCCAGCTGGACAGGCACTTCGAAAAGCGGACGTAATCAAAGCAGAAAAGTTTGTTAATCACGCTCACATTGTGGAGCTTACAACGATGCTCAAAATAAATTTCCGAAGTACGCGACAATGCCGTGTCGACGTAAGCTCCCTTCTATCATACGTTAGATATACCTAGCGGTCTATATGCAGGGCGAAATTAAGCCAGGAACGCGATGAATGTTCTACGTTGTTGGCAATGAAGAAGATTTGATCGTTGTTTCGATGTGCATGCTGGCAGTTGTAGACGCGTATTGTCGGTAACAAAATTTTGTGGCGTGAAAGAAACAAAGATGCCACAGCGATAGCCCTAAAAAGACTGATAAGGTTATTCATGTCCTCCTTCCCCCTAGAGCACCACTGGCTGATTAATCTGCAAGGTAGTTAGCTTAGCATAAGCGCGGCGAAACAAGTTAAACTGCGCGCCTCGTTTTCTTCTTTCTTGTTCTTTTTTTCAATTCTCACGTCATGCTTGCACTCCCACTTTATGAGAATATCGATTGCAAAAATGTATAAAGCCTGCTGCTTAAACACGGCTCATCGCGAGAGGGTGCCGAATATATATCGGTTGTGCGACGTGCTCGCGCCGTTAGCACACACGTAAACACACACTCCAAGCACTCTGCGAAGCGTGGCACGCAGACACGAGGCGAGCGTGAAAGAAAACCATACATCTCCGAATGGGACAATTCGTGTATGAGTGCCAGTTAGATTCAGCGGCTCGATACCATCCTAACACAGAGGCAAAAACAGGAACGCACCAGCAAAGCGATGTTAAGGTTTGCTGAAAATGCGCATACGTGCCACGTTCGTTCCGGCGCGATGATGCAGCCTTTCCGATGCGTGAATCGCACGCGGCCTGCCTTTGACGATATGCGGAGTTCACTTGAAGCCAACCAACAACGCAACGCCAACTGGGTTAAGACGTACGCGAGTGTGAACATCCAACAACGACCGCTATACGGCTCACAAACACAAGGAACCTGAACGCAAAGTTGTTTCAACATGCAACCGTAACTGGACTTTCACAATGCGAGGAGACAGCGAGCAATGATTACTGCAGTCGTTTCATAGGCGCGCCGCGTTACGTACTGGTTTAGGTAGTCGAAATGAATAGTTTCAAGCGACGAATTAAGATAATCAAAACGTAGGTGAGACAGAGTCAACTCATTATTTTTTTTAACGTCGGTGATCCACGCTTTTCTTTCTTGTACGACTCGTCCAGCAACAGACAGTTTTTACTGGTCGATCGCATGTATTTGCACTGCACTGTTGTGGCACACAATACTGTAGAGCTTACTGACGCTTCTGTGGGGTCGCTTCTGCCGTCGCAGAAAGGTAACTTCGAACAGCAAGTATCTCGTTTCAGCGCGCCAGGCTCGCACCGATTCGAGAACGCGAGTGTCGCACGTGCTTCCGTTGCGGTGAAACACTGGATCGCCAGCGGCCTCTGCCGCGCCTATGCCCAATTTCCCCGGAGCTTGGCGCCAGAACCACAGTGCGGTTTTGTTGTCGATCCGCAAACTTGAGGTTTTCGTCGCTATATAAGCGCTGAATCTTGACTTCCCAAGTTACAGCCGGTGGGAGATTTCTTCTGTGCGTTTTTGAACAATAAAAACTCGCAGCGGGCGTGTTGACTGAAAGCGGACAGCGGGTATCTGTGTCCGATCCGAGTCTTTCGTCTCTCATTCCCCGTTAGCAGCGATTGCCATGTTCCAGTAAGAAATAACGGTCCATCACTGCGTGCTTAGCGCCTCCCAAGGCTTCTCTCTTGCGCAACGCCGCGATGAGCGCCAGGGTCAACGCTACCGCCAGTGTAAGCGTCAGCGCCCGCTGGTTCGCATCTATACACGTGGTGCCCTTTAGCGGTGCATGGTGTAATTTTTATTTTGCTTTTCAGTCGAGGCTTTTGTATTCCTTCACCCACCTTCCGAGTGCTTTGAGCACTTACTCAATTTTTGCGCTGCTTCTAGAATCGAAGACATTGGAAGCTTTGTGCCGCACTTCGTTATACTGTGCCTTCGAGATTTGACTACTTTGTCAAAGCAGTGATATGATTTGACGGCATTATCACGTACAAGTTTTAGCACTCTGTGACGTCATGTTAACTTTATATGTTGACGTCACCACATAATAAGTTTTTTCTCTCTCGCGCCGACGCCGCGAAATGACGACCATTTTTGCGTTTGATGAGGAATCTAGGGCTTTAGCCTATTCATTTGCCGATTATTACTACACTTAACATTGGTTCATTCAAAAACTGAATCGATTGCGGGAACAACTTGGTACCTCAGGAATGTACCGGATAAATAGCTGAACGAACGTCGATTGTGGCGATACTTTCCATTCTATTTTATGTGCCTAAGATTTGTTCCCCTACACGCGCCAGGAAATTTTTTTACAACACAATAATGATTCAGATGAAGTGGCTCACACGTAAGAATAGGCCGTAGCACTACCTGTCTGACCAGGAACCTCGCGAACAAGTGAAGACTCGTAGCTTTCACGCTACTTGTAAAGTATATGCAGGTAAATGAATGAACCATGCATGGGAAGGTATGCTGCTTAGCTGTCAAGTTCACCACGTGGTAATATATTCCAGCCTTGATCCGCGTGGCTGACACTTGATAAAATTTCGCTAAACCTTTTTTTTCCTGTTGAGTTAACGGATTTTGTGCGCACGCGTGTATTCCATTATATGTCTCCGGTATTAATTCCTTGTTCCTATTCAACCCCATTCTCCATTTCCTTGCAGATTGCCGGACAAGGACAACCTACAGCAGTGCCTTCCCGTGTTACCTTTCGTGCAATAAAAATGTTTCTCCATTCCTTCTTGACAAAGGTGTGAAGTAAGTCTTAAAGCATGTGTGTTCATCATTTCCGTTTTTTTTAACCTTTGTGGCGTCGAAGCGAATGTTACTCTGGAAAACACGTACACTATTTGCTGAAGCGATTAACCACTGTCCCGACATTCGAAGTATAACTTCCTAGAGAATGCATTGCATAAATGGGTGAATACTTTTGGCATATCAAGGAGGTGCTCGGGACGTGCTTTTATACTGAACGCGTGGCTTTCTGTTGCAGGTCGTACCATTTGTGCTGAATGCGCTTTGCTGTCATACCTGTCGACAACATATACGAACGTGCTATCGAATAGTCGAGAGTGTCCGCGACATCCTGCCTGCCTGGGAAACGCATCTATGCAGCGTAGCAGCGCTTTGTTTGGCAGCGAAAGCTCGTGACATCACAACCGATCTTGGCGGCCTATATTGTTGTCCGATGCCGGAATTCGTAACCGCTGTTGTGCACGACGAGATATGCATTCACAACAGAGTGGCATTCGAACGAAAGCCCTCTGCATGGCGGTCGAGTAATGTACCACAGAGCAGCATCTCCTCTATTTTTCAGTGGCCGGGTGAATGAGCGAGTTTCAATGGGAAGTGGCCGTCGGTGCTAGTGCAGCGTTTCACCGCCAGGCACCGCATCTGGAGTAGGCTTGTCGCCGCGTCGTCTCCCACCCATACGAATTCGTGGCTGCATTCAAAGCTTCTTGATTTTAGGCTGTATTCGGGTTGTTTTAGGTATAAGTGAAACATGTAAATGATAGGTGTGAAGAACTTGTTCTGGACATGTAGCTCATTCTCAAGGCATGTGTCGATCGCGACTACTTGATTGAGGCGCTCCCGCGTTGTCTGCTAGGCCTATACCAGATAGCTTATGCGAGTAATCCGCGGAAGATTGTTTTGTCACCGTGATGTTCGCTTGACTGAGGGTTGCTTTTTTTCACTAACTGAAAGTATATTTTTTGAAACAAGCATTTGCCAGGAGCTAACAATAAAAAAGTTCCCTGATGCTGCCTAATGTTCCAGGCGTAGCAGATTATGCGCAAAATGCCCTAGACTGCTACCGGGGATATAGGTGATCATCCGTTTTCTTCGCATTGCTTTTGGTGATTACATGTGTTGTCACTTAGATAAACCAAGTGTGAGAAATTGAGGAACAATGCCTGGTGCTTTCACCATTTAGAGCTTAAGCAATGAACTCATCGTGAAACAAATAAGAACATCTCCGTATGCGCCATATGCGTTATGATTCCTGCGACCGTGACTTGCAAGTCCAATGCCAACTGTCAACTTGAGCCAAAGTGACAGGCGTGAAAAATGCGTCGTGCGGTTAATTTCTTCAACTTGTATGTGTATTCGTGGATGCTTTCTTGTAGCCCTTATATCCGGCTGCTCTTCTCTGTTTCTCCTTCCCTCTGGCCTCGAAATTCGGTAGCGAGCAGAGTAGAGGCCAAATGGCTATCGACCCAGACGCTTTAATCGCATGAGGCACCCTAGCTGTTCAGCCTTAAAAGCACGCATTCATTACGACACAGGACAAAATAATTGTCGCTTGTTTCGACGATAACTCATGTGGTGCCCATGGGCTCCTATTCGGCTCCGTGGCGTAATGTTAGCCTTGCACACGGCAGTTATCGCGAGGCAGCGTTGCTAGTGATACTCATTCGTTGTTTGTTCAGATGCACTGCACTCCCGTTTAGTGATTGCTATTGCTACGCCGCTAAACGTAAAGGGTAGTCTTCAGCCACCAATTATTATATTCTATAAAATATTCAGGTAGCAAATGACGGCTAGATATTCGAGTGCAGTAGAAGACCAATTGTTCTGCCTGATTAGTTTAAACCCCTTCCTTCGAACACCAGAGGCAGCTGCAATTTTACGGAACTGCAGCCGTACAGTGTGTTAAGGTGATATATCCTTAAATGTCCCACCAAATGCGAAAACTATTTGCCGGCGACGTCCGTCGTCTTCTCGCGTCAGTGGCATCAACACGAGTGATGCAAGAAATACTAATTACTTAAAGACGTCTTCATATGACGTCACAAATCATAAATTTTGTTCCGTATTGGAAGGTCACGTAAAACTTCACGGCGTCGTATTACATCTTCGCGTAATTGAAATGGACTGGTCCCGAGGGCCGGTCTTAACCAGCTAAGGGGCAGAAAACTAGCTTTGTCTCTCACCCTTGGGGCTATAATGAAAGCACAATGGGTGCAGAAATATCCCGGAGGGAAGCAGAAAACATTTGGTGCATTGAATCGAGAGAAAACTAAGATATTCCAAAAGGACTTGTTTTGGGGCAAGTTGGTGCACACTTGGTGCAGATGACTGAGGCGCAAAAACATTTCATGAAACAGGAGGAGCAGAAGAGAAGAAAGAACAGCACATTTTCATTCGCTTCTGCACCTCCTATTTCACGAAATGTTTTCTTGCACCTAAGTCATCTGCACCAAAAACGAATATAGTTCTTGCCTTTCAGTCGTCTCAGGCGAATGTATATGGCAACCGGCAACTTCTTTTTTTTGTTACTGATGAGAATTGAAAAAAATACTGATTTATTTCCGTCAGATATACAGAGTGGTCGATTGATTGATATGTATCGTTTAGCGTCCCAAAACCACAATATGATTATGAGAAACGCTGCAGTTGAGGGCTCCGGAAATTTCGACCAGCTGGGGTTCTTTAACGTGCACCCAAATCTGAGCACACGGGCCTACAGCCTTTCTGCCTCTATCGGAAATGCAGCCGCCGCAGCCGGAATTGGATCCCGCGACCTGCGTGTCAGCAACCGAGTACCTTAGCCACTAGACCACCGCGGCGGGGCATACATAGTGGTACACAGCACTATTTCTATACTGAAGCATGCAAATGATGAAGTTTCAGTAGTTTGAAATAAAAAATACAATAAAACGGAAATTTTAATAATGTAGACCGCATAGATCGAACCGGTAGCACGGCCTGACAGAGCCAGGAGAAAACAGCGTGCTGCTATGTTTGTGTCACTTTTCATCCCCCCCTGCACCGGCGAAAGCCGGCGAGAGGCACGAATGAAAACTAACTCGCATGAAATCATGAATTCAGTACTTCCTAATTCGCGCAGCCGTTCAGCGCCAGCTTCCCGCAGCCTACTCGCGCAGCGCCGCTATGCAGTTACGGCGAGGGGAAGGAGCACGCGCTCGATGGCCTGGGCCACGCTGGTGTAAATTTCCTTCGCGAAAAAGTCTAAACTGAATGCAGCGTGACGTCGAACAAGGAATGAGATGAGCGTGGTTGAAGAGTAATACGAGCACGCGTCACACCATGGGAATTGCGTCATCAGTGGGTGTTTTAAATTGCACATCCATCGCAAAGGCTTCGGTCAAAACATCTCGTCATCACTGCAGATGCGTGGCGACAGCAGCCATGAATATTCCCTAGTCAAAATTTGGAGCTTTGTCGACAAAAGCATCTTGTGGTCTGTCAGGCAATTTTATGTGCATTTGCAACGTACCGTTGGTATTTGACTGAAATGTTTTGTGCAGGTTTCTTTGAATGCCCTTCAGTGTATTTTCGCAAGAAAAGCGAAGCAGTTATTGCTGCAAACTGCCCCAAGAAATGTTTCAAATATTTTATTGCACTAGAACACGCTCGTGTTAGATGCTCTAATTTCGAATAATTCACATAACTGCCCAGAGTGCGAGGATCTTGCGCATCCAAGCTTTGAGGCAACTGCCCCGCCGCGGTGGTCTAGTGGCTAAGGTACTCGGCTGCTGACCCGCAGGTCGCGGGTTCGATTCCCGGCTGCGGCGGCTGCATTTCCGATGGAGGCGGAAATGTTGTAGGCCCGTGTACTCAGATTTGGGTGCACGTTAAAGAACCCCAGGTGGTCAAAATTTCCGGAGCCCTCCACTACGGCGTCTCTCATAATCAAATGGTGGTTTTGGGACGTTAAACCCCACAAATCAATCATCATCAAGCTTTGAGGCAAAAAAAAAGTGATGGGCACACAGGCATTACAAGGGGCGTCGGCACCAATGTCAGCATTTATTTATTTTTCTCTCGAAAAAATGGAAGTGTAAAGCGAAGGGCAGACGTTGCGTGCGGACTAGTGTACTTCGGCGCGCACTGCTTGCTAAGTTTGCCATCCCTGCGATCGAGCTTCGCGTGGTGGCTCTGGGTCTCGGTCCGTGGCGCTGCTTACCCACGTTTGTATGCGTAAATCATTTGCTTTCGTCGATCTGCAAAACCGATCGACAAACTAATGATAATCAGGATTTCTGGCTGGTGTGCGGCGTCCACAGTGTATTATAAAACGCACATGTAAAAATTTTTCAGCAAGTCTAGCATGTGTTGCAGGCTAGCCAGTAATTTTCGAGGAGAAACGAGAACTGAGATTAAGGAAAAACATAAACATGTAAACATTTATTAGAGAGAAAATTGGCCCCGTAACTGCATGTTGCACTGCAAATGTCGTCGAATGACGATATTCTTCCGTCTGGACAGAGTGACTAAACCATTTATTTGATGTTCTGCGCGAGAAAGTCGGCGAATGGGATTCTGGAGGCGGTGCGTTAAAGGGCCCGTAAACCGCCCAGAGGTCGGAATTCAGTTGTGGTGTGGAAATTGCGCACGAGTGTATGAAGAACACGGAGCAGTGAAAACTCTTCGAAACGGTTCTTTAATAGTGATGTTAGACGCGTTTGATTATCAAAGCAGTGACGACCACATCTTTCCCTCTTTCCTGTGTTTCTCTCGGCTGGTATCTTCTCCTAGTGTCCCTTAATAGATAAAGTAGCGACACTCTCCTTCGTATCCTCTCCAAATTGTCCAACGCCTCCTCTCCTAAGTGTCCGAACCTTATATATATCTTCTCCCAAGCGGCCACCGTGCGCACGCCGGCCCTATAACCCGGCGCCCGCCACTTTCCTATCAAGAATGCCATGTCACGCTGATAACGCACGCACCATCTAAACATCGTCACAGATCTATCTGTCGTGCCCTTCCTTTTACTACCGCTGGGCGTCCGGTATTCCAAGTCACGCACAGCACGTTCGTTATCAGTGTGACGTGGCATTCTCGATAGGATAGAGGCGAGAGCTGGGTACGACGAAAAAAGAAAACATAAAAATATAGGTTCGCGCGTACTTCTGGGCGATGCCCATGCAGCAGAGAGGTGGAAGGTGGGAGAGGAGGTTGCTCGGTGTGGCGGCTCCAGTTAATAGAAAGACGGTACTTTCCCAAGAAAATCAAAAGGCTTTGTCTTCTCTCACTACGCTTTGCCCTCTCGCCGAGCGCCCCTCCCAATATCGCGGGGACGGTTTTCTGCCGGTCAAAACCACTTCGCCCACGTGACCATTCCGGTGACGTCACCAAAATGCCACGGCTGCCAAGGCACTCTTTTTTTTTCATTCGCTGTCCGTTGTGAGTCGAGACAGTGAACACTGTCGAGATGAGTTCGGGCGAGATGAAAAAACTGTGGTCATGGGTGAGTAGGTGTCATGAAGGGTCTGAAAAAGCCTTGAATGTGAAGATTCCTTCCTCCGTGGAACATACGAATGTCGGCAAAAAGCACGTTCCGGGTCAGATCCGTCGCCATCGTGTGCTGAGAGGTGTTTGCAATTCGTTTCGCGTCGGTCTTCTGAGTACACAAACATGTGAGGCCACTTCGATGAGAAAGTGGTTTGTGCGTCTTGTTTTGTTAACTCTCATCGCTGTGAAATTGCCGGCCAGTACCGTAATGCCCCGTGTTGAAACTTCTTATTCGCAACGTTTAGCGTTAGCAAATGACTGCATCTGCTGCTTCCTGTTTGTACGGACAAGCACGTACTATTACATGCTGCTTGTAGGTGACCATCTTCGACAGATGGCTGGGTGAACTTTCACACTAATAACATAAATTCTCCAGCGATGTTACAGTCCAAAGATAAAAGTAAACTGACTGTAAACTGACTCGACGTTTCGAGACCAATTCGGTCCCTTATTCAGGAGGGACTGCATGGCCAGCTCCAAAGTTAGTAATAATTTTCGGTGGTGTCACCCTCTCTATTGGCCTTTCCACAATTGTCTGTGGTGTTGTTTCAACTAGTTTTGAATACTGTGGACGTATACACTGTGTATACAGCGGGAACTGTCTCATTCTGTCTTCACGATTCAAACAATTCGCGCGCCCGTAATGTGAAATGGGAAAAGGACCAAATAGATAACGAAAAGAAGCATCTATACGGTGATCAAGGAATGCACAGAACAGTTTGCTGATAAAGATGACAGTTCAACCAGACAGCGCACAATGCATTCACACTTTCTTTGCAGGCCAAACTAATCGAACACGCGCGAATGTTTTGCAGCATCGATGCAATATTATGTTGTGACAGGCAAGCAAACGAGTGGCATAATAACGTGTTTGCACCATTTCACCACAAAACACCCCAACATTTTTTGCTTATACAAGCAACATGTAATCGTACGCGCTTCTCCGTGCAAATTAGAAGCAGCGGATGCAGTCGTTACTAATGGCAAAAGTTGACGATACGCTTCAGCTACGGGAGATGCGCGGTTTATCCCCAGTGCCGGCCGGCCACCCACCGGTAGCTAAACAGGGTACAAGCGGGCTTCGAGGGGCTGTGACGCGTCGCCCCAGTGGTGAAGCTTACTCTGCCTGGAGGACTTCCAACCCGCTGTGTGGGGACCCGGGGAAAAGTTGACGATAAGTCTCAACACGGGGAATTACGGCACTGGCCGGCTCTGTCACACCAATGAGAGTTCACAAAACAAGCAGCTTTGCCACAGAAGTGCCACCGCTTTGCCACAGAAGTGAGCTCCACATGTTTGTGTGCACGTAAGACCGACGCGAAACTAATTGCTAACACCTATTAGCACGCGTAAACGTCGATGACGACGGATCTGACACGGAATTCGTTTCACTTCTCAGGAGGAAGGCATGTTCATATCCAAGGCTTTATTAGACACTTCTTGCCATCTCTTTAACCGTGATACTACAACCGTTAGCGCAGTTTTTCATAGTTTTTTTTAACTTGGCTCCGGCTTGTCAGGACTTCAAACGAACTGGGAATTGTAAAAAAAAGTGCCGTGCCAGCCATGACGATTTGGTGACGTCAACGAATTGGTCAAGTGGACGAAACGGTTCGACCTGCAAAAAAAAAACGTACCAATCTCGCGTGGCATACGTCATCGCTGAGGTGCTGCTTGAAACACTGTCTACTTCTGGTTGCCGCAACTGCGGCCGTCGACTCCGTCAATTGCGTGCTGTTGTTGGCGAACCATGGCTGTCGTACTCGTGCCAGTATGGGACCTGCCTTGCGCACACGCCTTCGAAGAATTGCCAACACGATGGATCCGTAAGGGAACACGCCGTGCTCCGCACGTTTTACACGCACGCGGGCAACACGACGAACAACAAACAGCTGCTTGTTGTTGACGGGAAGTTTTAGGCCCTTGCTCGACTATTCACAGCATATTTGGCTCGGTGCGTCAGAGATGTGGCACGTCACGTGGAGGCCTGAAAGTCCCGGAAATTAGGAGCGATTGTTTCTTGGAATTCATGGCGCGCCAGCAGCTAGTAGAGCCTCCACGTGCAGAATCGTTGATTGCAACGGCATTTTGCGCGCGTTTACTTGAAATGCTTAAAAAAAGTTGCGGGACACTCAAGCTTCGCCTTTAAGAGTTGAACGCGATAGCGAAATCTAGCGTGCCCTTCAATCGTTAAGTACACACTTATTAATATGTTTTGATACATACACACGCATGCACACACACGCACGCACACAATAGATTGTGACAGCGTGCTCGCGTGAGTGGTACAAACAGGTTTTTGACTTGAAGCAAGAGTCTCAAGGCCTCCAAGATACACGCCGCGCGCTTGCCATCTCGGAGGCCATAAAGAGTCTGAAAATGCATCACAGATGGCAGCACAATATCTAGCGTTTAATGTTTGCTTGATCAGCGCCTCTGGAAAGGCATGATATGTTTTTCACTAGATGGACATAGTTGGTCATTTTTAGAGCTGTTTGAAAGTTCTTGTCTGTGTTTAGTGGCGATGGCAGCACTATCCCTGCCTTTTTTGACATAGTTTCAGGCCTTCCAAATGCGCCTACAAATTGCCGAATGGGTTCGTTTTAGCCGTGACACCTGTCGAACAAAATGCGTTAAAGGGGTCCTGAAACACTTTTTCAGTAACCATGGAATGAATTCACTAAAAGAGATTATTGCCTCACGAATTCAATGCCGCAAAAATTTTAAGAATCCGTTCAGTGCGAGTGGAGTTACAAGGTTTGTCCCATGCTGCAATGGAATTCCCTCTTCTCTTGTCCCGCCGAAAGCACTGGAAGCTAAGCAGGGAGGGGTGGCAGAAGCAAAGAAACATCACTCGCGCCTCGTGACCTTGAGCCCTTTTTTCTTCGAATGCGCGGTTTTTTTTCAGTGTGATTACGCGTGAAAAAGTAGCGGCCTCCCACTGTGATCTCTGTAACGAGCTTTTTCGCTCATGGACGACTTTTCGCCCACAACCAGTGGGGCTGACACCGACGGCGGAATTTCTGCGAGACGAGCTCTCTAACGCTACCGCGTTAAAATATCGAAGGTGGTGTACTGGCCTTTCAAAGGGCCTCGATGCGCGCAGCCGGTATGTGCCACCACCGTATTGTCTGAGCGAACGCAAAAAACGCCCACCTTTTCATGCATAGCGTTGCATTTTCAGCTTAGCGGCATGAACACTACGTTGCTTAGAATTACTTATGTATGACTTATAGTATAGCGAAACGCGTCACAGTATATTGACACGTTGGTGTTCTGTTTCAGATATGTGCAACATTTGCCTTTTAATCAATACTGTACGCAGAAGTATGAACGCAAAAACATAGTCGAGAGTTTAACGCAATACCGTCTAGTCAGGCAAGGGCATTGTTGAAAAACAGGTCACTGACCAATGTGAAACAACACAAATCACGTTTAGGGATCCGTACGGATCCCTTGTTCACAATCTGTGACATCGTTGACAGCAGGCTACACGTTGATAAAATTGATGTGAATAAACGCTCCAAGACGAAGTTTTTGAGACCACTGGCCACGTTACGGGCATGTGTAATTTCAACTTTCGTGCACGTCTACTACAAGTGGAGCCCCGCCACGGTAGTTAGTGGCAAAGGTACTCGGCTGCTGACCCGCAGGTCACGGGATCAAATCCCGGCTGTGGCGGCTGCATTTCCGATGAAAGCGGGAATGTTGTAGGCCCGTGTACTCAGATTTGGGTGCACGTTAAAGAACCCCAAGTGGTCATAATTTCCGGAGCCCTCCACTACGGCGTCTCTCATAATCATATGGTGGTTTTGGGACGTTAAACCCCACAAATCAATCATCAATCAATTACTACAGGTGGAGCACACGCGTCTTTTTCCACGTCGGTCTTCAACTGGGCAGTTAGGGTATTGCAATTCAGTTATTCAAAGAGACATCTCGACATTCGTACTGATCAAGTTTCTCGCGCAGGAAACTGAATCGGAAGGGACAATTCTTAGGCTTTTAATGAGTTATCATTCAGTATTTCAGTTTCAGTAGAACGTGATGTCCGCGATAGATATTTTCAACTTTTAAAGTACCCTGTTCGCAGTCATCGAACACACAAGTACACCTTTGCGCATATTTACTGTTATTATTTCCTCTTTCTTTCTCTTTACTAGTGCTCCCTCCTCTTCACCTTGGCTTTTCTTTGCCACCCACTTGCTATAGTATAGTATATATTACGCGAAGCTGTGCTACGATATGTTCTGCTATAGCGTGTGTCCATGTTGCAAAGAGACGAAATAATTAGTTTACTCGACAATTCCTAGGGATTGTCACCTAGCTAACAGACGCGTACCAGCAAATGTTAAATCGGCCAGAATGGTATACTGCATTAGCTACGTGTTTATCATTACCGTCGACGCGTTGTATACTTGAAAAAAGACCTTTGCTTATTGTACGTATCTGCATCAGAGCAGGATGCCAATTCTATACTGTTATCTCGCTGTTGTACCGAACTACGAGTATAATGAACATGTTAGCTCAATCGCTATTGCATTTGCTTGTGAGTGCCTTACCTTTGTTGAATAAGTACGACAAACTAAACAGACTGTATAGCCGAGCCGTTACGACGCTCACGCTCGGGTCGTGGGTACGTAAATTTGAATACTTCTTCACCGAGAATTTCTTTTTCGCTCAATGAATTTATCTTCTTTCTCTACTTTCTCTCTGCACTAATGTTTCGCCAATCACGAATATTCCATCCCACACCAATCAAATCGGCGCACGCGTTGTGAGAGTTACGCAAAACAGGACGAAGGAAGAACGTTCCAGTTCATGATCACTTTGTATATATACCCCACGCGTAAAGTCTCGAACACAACAGCTCTGTTGAAAAAAAAGAAAAAAAGAGCTGCTCCTCTCGCACGGAGTTGATGTTTCGGCTTTTCGCGCTTTAAGGATCATCCGAATTAACCGAGTTGCACCCTATTCTGACTAAATTAGCGAGAATTTGGTGGCATCAAACAATGCATACGCTAGCCGGGACGAGCGAACACGTCGTAATTACCCGATTTACTAAATTATTGATCATCGCATGAACGGACTCTTACTACACGCTTGCTCTAATGGCGAGTGAAACAATCAGGCTTTACTTCTCTGAGGCAGATAGATAGATAGATAGATAGATAGATAGATAGATAGATCACTGCCTGCCGCTTGTGCTGCTCTCCACTGTTTGTGCCAGCAGCCCCGCCAATAACGTTAAGAAAAGAGGCTTGAAATGCATACAATACCGCAATAAATCATTTATTATTTATCATCCCGGCATGGCCATCGTCAACACAGTAAGAACTTCTTTAATCCAACTAAAAAGCGAGAGGACACTGTACAGGCTCAGGACACAAAGTTTCTTGAGGGTAGCAAGGTCCAGGTCATTGCCATTAAGTTTCAATGCGTAAACGGGCTATAGTGCGGCTTATCTGTAACCGTTGCACCTGACACCGGAGAGTTGTTCACCGGCTAGTTATCACAATTCTGTTCGCCTGACAGTTCAGTAGTGGTGCGCGTGAAATCACAGGTTAATCTTGATAGATCTCGTTGTCGTTGAACTTTCTTCACAGGCAGCGGGATCTGCCGCTGCACTTTCTTTGCCTCGGTGATTCTGGAGGCCGTCTTGTGGTCGAGGTGAAGCAGCGGCGGTCGCCTGCACGTACGAGAATGAAGATCATGAATGAGATGCTCTTAAAGGAGTGAATTGTAACCTATAACTTGAATACCTGTTTCAAGACTAATAAAGCTATTATTAGAAGATTGCTAGTAGTACACGACTGAGGGAAGGCTATTGCGGGGTGAAAAAAAATTGTGCGCTCTGAAAAACATACGCCATCGAGCCAAATACGCCGCAAGTTTGGATACAAGAACTTGCAACCATCGTAATCAGCGTGATCCTTACAAAGCAAGCACCCCAATACAGAGCGGGATTTAAAAAAAATACCTATTAGTCAACCGTGGTATTGTCATCTGCGTGAAATTACGTGGATTTGACATTGGATATTGTTGATGCTGAGGACTGAAAGTATTTTTGGCATCCTGCAAGCACAACGAGTTTCAAACAGTGCCCGTAATGCTCTGAGAAACCTCTGTCTCACTAAAGTTAATGTCTCCCATACCTCAGAATGTGTCTAGCATAAGTTTTTAATGTTTATTTCACTATACTGCCGGCCTACTTACTCCAAGCTGGAGGGGCACGTCAGAGTAAAAAAAATAAAATTCGAAGGTACCCTAATGGTTGCAATGGTACTATAATTACCTACTGCAGTACAATAACGCTTCAACAACAACTAATGGCAATAGGTGCACAAAATTTTTAATGATCGTCTTGAGTGTGATGAAACGTCAGCAAGGATGCCGTAGAGTACTCAAGTGCGCATATTTATATTCTGCAGGAATGCTGAGTAGCATGCCTCTCTTTTTCTTTCTTGCCCCCGTAAAACCAGAAGACTTTAGTTCTGTCAATGCAGTCAAGTCAGCACATCTCTAGTGTAACGACCTAAACTGGCCGTGCCGCGCTGGTCTAGTGGCTACTCGGCTGCCGACCCGCAGGTCACAGGATCAAATCGCGGCTTCGGCTGCTGCATTTCCAATGGAGGCGGAAATGCAGCAGCCGAAGCCGCGATTCTGAGCACACGGGCCTACTCTGAGCACACAGGCCAAATCTGAGCACACGAGCCTACTGCATTTCTGATGGAGGCGGAAATGCAGTAGGCCCGTGTGCTCAGATTTGGGTGCACGTTAAAGAACCTCAGGTGGTCGAAATTTCCGGAGCCCTCCACTATGGCGTCTCTCATAATCATATGGTGGGTATGGGACGTTAAACCCCACATATCAATCAAACAAATCAACGACCTTAACTGGAGAGTGTTCTTATAGTGAGCCTCATCGTCAATCAGTCACCTCAGACAACACGCTTTCCTAAGAAGTTTGCTTCGTACCAGCCCGGCGTAAACCGAAAAAAAAATACATTTGTGTAAACCACATGTTTCGTTGGATTGTGATAATTCGGCTTCATTACGATTGTGAATGTGGAGCAAAAGATAATCTGGCTCTCGCTCGTCTTACCAGGCACAGCGCCGCATCTCTCGTCAGTATTAAAGTTTGGTTAATCGCACGTGGCATTTCGTCGTGAATACTTGTCACTCGAGAACATACCTGCAAAAAGAGATCCTTGGATTTATGCTCGGGGAATATGTTGAGAACCCAGGGGTTGCGAAATACGAGTGATTCCAGTACGCACTCTGCATGTTTCAACCTTGCAAAGCTCCGCGATGTAGACACGTACTGCTGCAGTCGATGCATTGGGCCCTGCGTCACAGGTAGTGTAAAACCAGGCGTAAGTGAAAATTGTGAGGAGTACTTTTTTGGTTTAATGATGACATTGAAACAAAATACATTCAGTCTGCCATCTTGGAAATGGAAAAATAAGGATACGGATGTCAAGTTCTCGCCCTTAATAATGTCATATATTAGCAAACCATAGCGCATAAACATGGCATCAACCCAGCAGTAGAATTTCATCTATCTTATATACCCTTTATACTTCAAGCGCCTCAACAATTTTGTTTAAATTTGGTTCTTCATATCCATTTCACTAGAGGTAAAGAAGCGAAACAATCTCTGGTGCAATAAAATAACTGAAGCACACTACGTAATTCTTGACAGACAGAAAGAGAAGGTATCTCAGACCAGCAATCTCGTCAAACAAGAGAACAGGAACACTGTTGTATCGAACTTGAAAGCGAGTGAAGTTGTTTGTACATATGCGATTTTCTTCCAGAAATTCTTCCTTTATTTTAGGCTGGAGGCAGAGAACTCGTTTGGCTGGATGCAGCATTTTGATTGTGTAAGCGTCGGCATTATTTTATAAATAGTGATTTTCGGTGCATTAAAATTTCGGTGCACAATATACGATGGTCCTAATCGATCCTATATTACAACATTTTAGCTGATGATTCTTGAGAATGCAATTATCCTAGCGACAATCGACCTTTCCTGCGGCCCAACAGCACCTCCAGTAGATATCGTCGAAATCCGAACTGGCAATTTCTTGGCCTCTGAAATTGTCCAACGCGTGCCGGTAGGCCATCGCGGAGGCCTGCCTTCACGCCTCTTTCTAGGGAAGACACTCGCAAGTTTGTGACTCCAGCTGTTGTTGGGTCCGCACCTTTGGTTGCTATTCGGCCTTCACAACTCACGGTGCGTGCCTCGTCGGTGCCAGCGCGCATGCGCACAAATCATGCCCGGAAAAGGACCATTGTTGCAGCAGCACTGCTGCGTTCACTCTAAAGATGACCTTCACGAAATAGTATACGTACCTCGAACATACCCTTGAGTATAACGCTTCCGATAGCTGCCCGGGTATCAGGCCACCGCTCGGCGAAGGCACAGATGGCGTCTGCCTTCGCCTCGTCATACAGTCGCACCGACACTTCCCCCGAAACCTTCGAGAAAAGCCCAACGAGGTCCTTGGCGCGGGTCTGATACCAACCGCGGTTCACGTCCGAACCTCACCGACAGGACAGGTTGCAGAGTAAAATGCCCAGCGGCACGTAGAAATCATCCAACATGGCGGGAGGATACCAGTCAGTCATCAGGTCCCTCAGCCACTGGCGTAACTCCCCCGTGCTCAGTTTCAACGGTTTCAGTACCAGACCTTTTTTGTCGGCAGTGTCCAAAACCTACCAACAGGTAAAAAAAGCCATTTTTGAGCATCCAGTTCAATTCTCACTGCATTCGGACCGTTCTTAGTAAGTAGTATTGAGCATTTCAAGGAATAAAAACAATGCTGTTAGACACGAGACGAGAACTGAGAGTACCTGTTGAAAAACAATGAAGAACACTTTATTGAAGGACCACAGTGCTTACATGTAAAACACGATCGGACAGTGATGCCGAGAAGAAAGCGAAGTTACTTCGCAGTTAGCCAGGGTGACGACATGCGCACAAGAAAATGTACCCGCATGTTCTGATAGGATTCGACCATCTCACTCAGTTCGTTATTGCGGAGATCATAATTATGACGTAAAGAAGATATACAACTTTGGGGCAGGGTTCTCATTGTGATCAGCGTGCTGGGGATGCGGGATAAACAGACATATGTATGCGAAGAAGACTGGCTTTCAAGCTGGTCTTAGTGAAGACGACCATATATATAACAAATAAATGCACCAGGACATGCCCCTCGTAACAATAGCTAGACAACCAATGAAGCCCACCAAGCCACCTAAAAAAACCAGAACAAAGTATGCCCCCACACCAAAATTCTCTTTGTGAAAAGGTACATGCAAGCAATATTTCCCCTCAGAAGCAAATTTCTTTACTAACACCAACAATACGCCTTTTCAAGAAAGCCGACAATCTGAGCTTCTGTGAAACAACAACTACCAGAACAAGCCATCCGATGTCATTTCCGCTCTCTATGGAATTCGTCGTATGAGCCTTGTGTAATAAGAGGCCTTAGTCGAGTCGACTCTCCTTTACAGAGTATGAGCAGGATCGGCATACACTCCTGAATGTTTATTTAAAGTCAAGGGTGCTTCTTCCCCGCTGTGCACCGAGTGCAACGATATCGGGCATATTCAACACTATCTCACGTCGTGCAAGCGTTAATGTCGTAAAAGATAAACATAGCTGGAAAGTACGAAGGAAGGATCGAAGGCTCTCCCACGGATGCTCTGAAGCTATCGTGATTCCGGCAGTTGCGTGGTTGATGCGAAAGCAAGTTACTTGCATAGTCGTACGTTTTCTCCGAGAGACAGGGTTAAGCGATGCTTGGTGAGCTAAACTACATGGAAAAGCCGCTCAGGCGGAGTTAATGCCGGCCAGGTCTTCCACGCTAACCCCGCCTAAAGCAACATCATCACCACCACCACCAGCACGAAATGATTGGAAAATTGCGCATGATATGAAACTCGTTATGCCTAAGTGTTACAACAGTCGTAATATTGCGGCGTACGTGATGTATGACAAAAAGTAGATTGTAAACATTATGCCGCATAGAGTGGGACGTAACAGCATATCTAACATTTTCTTACTGTGGAATGTTATTAGAGGGTCCTAATAAAAAACACCTACTCAAGTATCTTTTAAAACTTACAATGCGTGCTCCTTGTTCGAAAGCTATCCAAAATTTGTTGGATTAAAATCGGTGTCATTGGACTCGTACATCGAAAAGTAATGTTTGAGCGATGCAAAATGCGGGTGACTTACATGCATTGTGTGGCACATTGACATCCCGCAGATAAAAACAACAAAAGCATGTAGTACCATTCGTCTACTCTTTCGCGCAATATAACGATAAGTCAACCTGATATAATCGCCAGCCTGTAAGCTACATAGCTTCGTTCATTGCAATTGACCACATACAACAATTCGGCCTTTTTATTACGTCACACTGTAGCACATTTAAAGAAGTCAGGTAAGTTGATTCACGAAATTTTTACTCAAGTTTGTTTGCAATCGAAAATGAGGTGATCTCGGTTTGTCCAGATTAAACATTAAACAGAACTGCGCCAGCAATATTTCCACATGTAGTTGCTAAAACTTTTGGAACTACATAATTTGGAATGAATACATCTTCTTATCTTAATTTATGACCGCACAATACCAGTTCACTCTATTTCGCGATCGCACAAGTGACAAAAGAGGTCACCCACCTTTTCGAAATCGTATCCGCACATCAAATCTATGAAACCAAGCAGACAGGGAACAGCGGTGACTGGGTCGATACTTCGTGTCACCAGACGAATCCAGGATGCGTTAAACTGCCCTAGCGACGAGAACACGAAAACCTTTTGAGTGGTCATTGCGGGAGGCGTGGATCTGCCGACGTCCGTGGTCTTGCAGGTGACGTCTTCGCATGGTACGACCTTGGCAGTGTTGGATCCGAGTTCTTGTCGCGGTGCTTGCGTCACAAGAGTATTGGGCATGGCGGATTCCCAGGGTGCTGGTGAGAGATCATTCCGGGGCCTCGGGGTTTCCTCGGCCTCTTTTAGCGCGGAAGGATCGGGTGTGATGCTTTCCAGGGGTTGAGGTTTCGCTCCTCTCGTCTCTGCTGTTTGCCACTGTGCGCAGACATACCCTTGAATTCGCTTCACTGGGCCCTACATTATGTGAAAGGAGAAAAAATAAACGATTTACTCAAGGGCACTAACGAATATTACGACCCTAGTTTGTTTTGTGATTGAAGGTACAATAGTACAAAAGAGATGACGATTCGAGTGGCTTGGCAGCTTTCTAGCAATTTCCTTTCGAATGTTATCTTCTGTTTTCGAGCGGAGAACAACAAAGCATGCAGGCATCCAGGCAAAAAGCTGGGACTTGTACAACATATTTTGCTCTGGGTCTTGTGCACAAGGGAGACTCAGTACCATTAAAGAAAAATTAAGATTGTGGTTCTTTTATGTGGATATTTAGAAAATGAGAAAAAGGAACTCGAACCAGTAACATTACGAACATTTGAACTTCTCGAATAAAATTTATTACGAACGCTTTCATATGGAATGGAAACTTTTTAAGAAATCCTTTTAACATTGATATTTCGATATGAAACACAGAACAAGGAGCTTTTAATACTGCTAAACATGTCAATCATTTGCAATATAAAAATGATTGAGTCCATTATAAAACCTTAGAATTAACTCTCAATCTAGATAAGTTGAGTTATCATAGAGGGAGGGAAGACTTTCAGCACTATAATACGTGAATTTGACACTTCCAAGTATAAAATGCTCGTAACCGTTTTTATCGAAGTTTTGAACTTTGCGATCTCGAATATACTTCAATATTGGTAACAGTCTCAAACTTCACTCGGAATCGCATTTCGAGGAGACAAATAGGTCCATATTATTCAATTTATAGCTGGCTTCCATGAAATCGTATGTAACTTGAAACGACCTGCTAAGATAGTGCAGACGATCTGTGCTATGGTGCAGGGCCACATCTTTCCTAAGGTAGAAAGGGCGTTTGCCTGTGACTCACTGTACAGTGGTACTGGTGTTGGCTCCAAAACCAGCGGGAAAAGTAGGGAGAGGCTATTCACCCGGTCCCGGAACCAGTCGTGGTCGTAGATGGTGCCTTCCTCGGAGTTCACGTTTCACAACATTATTCCGAACAGCACGAAGACATCGTCCATCGTGGCCACGGGCTGCGAGGCGGACATCACCTTTTGCAGGCGGCGGTTGTCGATCTTCACCTCTTCCAGCCACAGGCAGTCATCTTCACTGCCTTGCAAAACCTGACATGTAAATGTAAATACAAATGTGAATTCAAGGTTCCTGCGATATCAATGTTTTTTTTTCAAAATCCACTGACGTATACAACACAAAACAAATCAACGCGTTGAACTATAATCACAAAGCCTTTTTGCTGCAATCCCACAACGCGACTCTGTAAAATCACGACACCACCTGGAGTTCCATCTCAAAATCATGATTTAAACGATAATCAGTTTGTTAGTTAGAATGATTTGTCCCCTACCTCTTGTCTCGCATAAAAAGGTAATCCGCAACACACGCCTTTTCACTTCTCCATAACAAGAATGCTCTCTCTTACGGTTTCTTATCCAATACATAGTGAAATCAGCCTGGTCATTGCATCGAAGTACAATATCCGTTGGTAGAACTCTTTGGTTAATTTCACTGAATTTCAATTTGCACTTTTAGAGTCGAATAAATGGGCCCGGTAGCACTTTCTCAAAAGGCTATGAAACGGACTCACTGGAGGAGCTTATTGCTTCTCGATTTCACCACCGCGAAAATTTTCGGAATGTTTCCGGTGCGAGCGGAGTTACAAAGATTTGTCGCACATGGCAAATGCATTCTCTCTTCCCTCGTCCCGACGATAATGCTGGAAGCTAAGCAGAACGGATGACACGGGGACAGAAAATGCGTCACGCATGCCTCGTGACCATCAGAAGTTTTTGCTTTTTTTCTTTCTTTGAATACGCGCCTTTTTAGTGCGATCGCGCGCGCACGCGTGGACAAGTCACAACCTCCTGCGGCGACCTTAGCATCGAGAATTTATTGGGAATTTCAGGCTGCGTGCTGCGCTATAATATTTGGCTCGCAAGTTCTAGGGAGCATCGACTATACCGCTAGGCTGCGTTTTCTGACTATTCGCAAAAAGTATTGCTGGGCCCTTTAAATACAGAGTTAAATACAAATAAATTCACGTGACAGTATGATCGTAAAAAAAGTTGTCATGAAGTTTTTCTAATTAAAATTTTGTGATTACAAAGATTTATAGAAACTTTTCAACAATAAATCTTTTTATAGCACACTTTAGTACGAGCTTAGTCTTGTCAATGTAACTCCGCAATTTCAATTCATAGTCAAACGCTTATGCTCCAGTGAGCATGCTTTAAAGACGGTCGTTATAATCTAAGTGACCTCTGATTCTGCCTTGCCACTCATTCAGTTGGACTATTTTTCGTGCTCTTAAAACCTGGACAAGCCTTATCTGTTTTACAATCCGCATACGATTGTAGACATCAACTAATATCGTTGGACTTACCCAACCCACCACGAAAAAAAAAACTTGTTTACCTTGTAATAATCGGCCCTGCAGAAGAGCTTGATGAGGCAGAAAGGCGACAGCTGTGTCGACGTCACCACCCCTTGTTACCAGGTGAATCCAATTGGGGTCGACATCTTGTACACGCATGGGGAAAGCGTAGACTTTTAGTCTGGGCACCATGTTGGCCATGATGCTGTAGAATTGCCGGGACTGCAAGTGAACGGGAGAGTTGTATGGCGCCACTTCCACGTTTGGTCGCAGCACAGAAGGCTCAGATCTCGCGTCTTCCTGAGCATGCTGCATCGAAGGGGCTTCGGGTGCGACGACTTCCAGGGGCTGTTCCGACGCACGAGGCTCTTTAACGGCAATTTCCAGAGGCTGTTTCACAACACGAGGCCCGAGAAAGATGGCACCACGGAACCGCGTAGCCACCGGATTCTCGCATTTGCTTGCCTCGGGAGCCTTTTGCAGCTCTGGAATCTTGGATCTAGCGGCAACGAGAGGTTGTGGCTCTTCGCTAGAACTGAATTCATCGACTTGCAGGGGCTGTAGCACGACAGAAGGCCCAGCTTGCACGGACTCCTGAGCCTCTTGAACCACAAGATATTCAGATATGGTGATAGGTATATGGTCCCAATCTCTTGCACAGTGTGCAACCATGCGAAAAGATACGGATTCAGTCTCCTCATTGGAATCTGCGTGATAGGGAAGGAAGGTTCAAGTAAGCGACAGTTTTTCTATCACTATTTTGGATAAGAAAGTTAGAAAACACACAGGGGAAGCTACTTGCATAGCTTTCCAATGTTCTCCTAGTTTCTATACTGAATAACATCAACGTTGTGCAAGCCATGAAAAACAAGCATGCCAGTGTACCGACAAACACTTTTGGTAAGTTAGAACTCGTGTCGGACTTGTTTTAATCGACACTACTGCGATATCACTCCTGTCTTTTGTGAAGGAAAAAAATTGAAGATTTAGGGGCGCGTTTTTTGTTAGTTCAATTGGTTAAAAAAGTCTTGTGTTTTTTGCCACTTCACTTGAGACTTATTATGACAGGGTGGAAATGTTGGGGAACACGAAGTTGATAATTTACAATGCCATTATTATAAGGCTGAACCACTTTAAAATAGATAGAATAATTCAAGCCAGTGTGATCGCAACTTTTCATTTCGAATACTTATTGTAAACATCAACCCCAATATCTGGAATCAAAAAAGCGGAAAGAAATTACCTCCTCAACTACTGTTCATCTTCAGCGTCAATCAGAAGTAATGCAACCAAAAACTGTGTAGCAGTGATTCAAATAACAAAAAGTGCGATCTTAATCAATGCAAAAATTACTCTCACTGCAATAAAACATCATTTTCAGACGGGCACACAATTTACTGATAACTATACCGCTGTCAAGTAGTTTTTTTTTCAGACTGCATCGTCCTGTTTTCAATAAACTGCAAACGACACCGCGTAGGTTAAACCATAGCACATTTAGAAGGTTACAGTGTCACATTAAAACCCTTTAAGCATGATGAAGTAGTGAATTGGGTCCAGGAGACTCAATAGTTCAAGCAACACGCCGCTTTTCATGAATCAATCTTTCGAGAAGCTTTACTCCTAGATAAGCACACCACTGCTTAATATATAGCACAGTAGGTCGCATCTAAGTGATTTTCGAATGTTCTTAGCAATATTATATATGTGTGCGTGCCTCCATTTGTGAGAAGACTTGCTGCATGTAGTTAGAGATTCTTTTTATTATTTATTTTGCACAATACTCGTATGTCCAGCTGCCTACGCGGTACGTACCCATCACATCGAACTACATGGCACAACAAAATATGGGTTACCTTAATTGTTTTTGCCCTTAAATAATGTACTTTACTTGGCTAGAACGATAGCTAGCGAATTCGATTTGCATTTAGTTGCATATACATATATATAAAACAAAAATAACAACCATTACTGATCACTAGCACCAGTAAAGCCATATTTTCCTTTTGTTAAACGAAAATAAGCATTAAGCCGAAGCTTTTCTGAATTGCATTACTCTACGGGAATGGTGGCACAAACACAACAAATACTTTCAGAAATTGACATTGTCGTCATAGTTACCACGAGCAGTTTCACAGGCTGTCCTAACATCACGGTGGGGCACATACATAATTTTGACACGTACGAAATTACATCTGTCACACTATAACTATTAGAATATGGCTTTCAGTGCTCCTTGAACATGAGTGTTCAACTATGTTAGAGTAATGCAAATATATTCATCTATTCAGCCAGCAGCGAGCATATATTCAGCAAGCGATCAGCTAGCTGTTCGTAGCCAACAAGGTAAAAGTAAATCATTGGAATACTAAGGTCTCTTCACTATTAGATCTGCTGAAACACCTATGAAGATTTTGTGGAGACTACTGCACATTAGACCATATTTAAACTGCAGCAAAAGCACGTAAGTTGGAATTTCACCTTATTGGGGAAAATGTTAAAAAAAACAAATTTTGAAATATTGAAAGTATCGAGAAAAAAGTAAGGCTGATAAGTTACAGCAATTAATCTTCATCTTACTGATTAACGAGCAAATGCATTAGTAAGTTTGCATACAGCCGCCAGTTTCGGCATACGCGACTTCGTTCACAATGTGGCCAGGCCCGCGTGTGCCTGGTTTCATGCACAGAACCTATCGTATATTCCACGCGTATACGTGGATAAGTTATGTGATGCTGTGTGCGCACTGGCCGAAGTGAAAACCGAGCAACTCAGTGTATCCGCTGTGAACAAAAATATGGTATCTAAAGACACAATCATAACGACCACGCATTTATGAAGACTGTAGCTGTTTCGGTTGTTGTCGAACGCAGTTTTCGCTTCTTTTCACCGAAATTTGCTTCGCACCTTCAACCATCGTCTGAATTTACCGGGTTTTAGGGCAACACGACCCAATGATACAGAGTTTGATGCATGCAGATGAACAATATGTGTACTTGCTGGGACCAAAGAACCTGCCAGACTTTTCTGAATTCACGAGCTTTGAATCACTGAAAAATATGGAAGTTCAGGGAATATAACAAAAAAAAAACGCCAGGTCTGCGCGCTATGCTAAGCACTGTCACAGCGAAAGCTGCCACAGTGACCTTTCAGAGACTATTAGGGGCGAAGCTCCTTAAGCCGTGCGCATGTATACATGCATGTCTCTTTTGATACGTGACCGCCGAGTTCTATGACTTACTCAGCAGGCGTGGGCAGACGGATGAACAGACGGACAGAGAGACAGACAGACGGACGAACAGACGGAGAGACATTCTTTATCGTGAGGTAAAAAAAACAAATACTCGGCCCTGCATCATCAACATATAGCAGTACAATGCCAATAAAAAAATGAACAAGGTAGAGCCAAGTGACATTTTGAGGAGGAATGATGTGCAGGATGAGCGGACTACACCCCCAGTCGAACCAGACAAAAAATGGCAGCATATCTACGGAAGTGAATGATGGGGAGTGGGGCGAAGCATTCGTCCGTCCATTCTTTCTTGCTTCCGTCCGTTCCTGCGTACGTCTGTGTAACCGTCTATGCGTCCATCCACCCGTCCGTGCGTGCGTCTGTTCGTGCGTCCGTCCCTGCGTTCGTCCATGCATCCCCGCCTGCGTCCGTTCATGCGTCCATCCATGCATCTGTCTGTGTGTCCATTCGTCCATCTATTCAGCACTCCAAGTACCACCATCTCTCATCTTTTCATCATATATTCGCCGTATCGAAGCACCGCCATCCAGCGAACATTTCAAGGACTAAACGGGAGGTGGCACATGCACACTTTCTTACGGCTTGCGCTTCGCGTTTACTTCCCACCTTTAACCACCTCGAACTCATGGTAAATACTAGTTCACTGTATTCATGGCTATGCGGCCCAACGCTCGCAAAACCTTTCTAAAACCAAGGAGGTTACACCCAGCGAGTATAACGTAGCAACCCTTTCTTGTCAGATCGTGCTCAATGTACATGCCAATAGCTGCTAATGGGGATCGCAGCGTGCGCGTTACCTAAAGGCCGAATGCTCCTGTCTCTCATTTCCCCTTAGCAGCCATTAACATGTGCATTGAGCACTATCTTTTATTGTTCAACAACGCACAGAAGAAATCTCTCACCGGAACCGCCTTGGAGGTCATAATCGTGAGGACCGCTATTTCGGGTATGTGCCACTGGTGGTTACGTTCTACGAGGGACGCACAAGCCACGCCATAAGGAGCTTCGCCCCTAAAAAAACTGTTTGGTGTACAATGTTGATTTTGCTGCTAACATTTGGCGGAGAGACAGACAGATGGCAAGCCAGTGGCATGTTGCAAGTTTGCTGTGCGGGTCTTCAGGTGTCACCCTGTCGAAACGACAACAGCGCACCATTGGCGGCTGCAAGCGAAATGTCATCGAAGCCTTTTAAGATGATTTAATTTGTAAGACATGTGAATGGTACGAATAAAATACTGTTTTTAATTAAATTTTAGGCATTTAAAATGAGGAATAGTGTGAATGCGTAGAAGATTGGAAAGTGGCCCACTTTTGGTGGAAGCGTGAACTCGAAAACATACACTGCAGGAGCGCTGCACTGCAATTGAGTCAAAGGCACGCGGCTATGTTTCTGCAATTGATGTCAATTAATTGTAGAAACTTTGCCGAACACTGTCAACGAGGTGCTACGACATCTTGAGCTACAGAAGTGCAGGAACAGTTAGCGGTATACCTTTATTATTTCAGCGAAGGTTTCGTGGAGTGCGATGGATATATCAGCCAGCGCTGGAGAGCTTCTGTGCTCCGGGCATCTGCTCTAGGGCTATGCGTAATTATGTACCTTATTTGCACATGAACGCTAATTCATGCATAGTTGTTCACTCCTGTACATGCTTAAACGTTACGTACGCGGCCTCTATTGTATGTGAACATTGATTACCTTGCAATAAAACAGTATATTGCTGCAAGTTTTTGTGATATCTGCGTTGTCATTTCGCTCCGCCTTTTTCGGCATCACTAACTTACTAAAGTAAGAAGGTGAGATACTTGTGAGATTTTGGTAAGTAGTGTACTGCAATGTACTATATGCAATCGAGAGAAATGAAGAGAGGGGGCTTCTGCAACGAGCGGGGGACAGCCATGACGCAGAAGCAGACGACGACGGTGTCGTCTGCTATGAGGAAGGCCAGCCGCCATATCGAGACGCCCTTGCGCTTTCGAAACGTATTCAATTTTATACGCTGCAATAAATTATACAAACAAGATTCTTAGTTTATAATTGTTGAAATATGTTATTTGAGTGTAGCATATAATAAAAACTTTTTCAGTATAGATAAAATAATAATTTTCCAGTCTTTTTACAACTGCCGCCATAATCCAGACGGCGCAATCTTCGCATCCAATTTTCCTTTCCATTGGCTCTATGGGCATGTCACTCCCTTGCAGACGGACTGACGGACAACCGGACAGAGGATTCACGTTTTACCGATAAAACCCTCCGACGTTTTCCCTAACTCGTCATCATTCACTCCGTGGATATGCTAGTTTTCAAGACGGAGTTTCTCACAAATACCTAGAGGGAAGTGTGGCGCCACCGCTATTCGAATTTCTTAAGGCGTGGTGTTGGAGCACTGGGAATGACGGTATATGTGTCTGCGAGGCTGTTGTTGGCTGCAATGTTGAGCGAGGCTTCGGCTCAAAAGCGAATACGACGGCTTGAATAAAGCTTCTCTAAAACAAAACGTTTATAAGTGGATCTCATTCACGCGTATTATATTCTAAAATAAAGTCCACTTACTTTGACGGCACGACCAAACGGTGAAGGAAGCAAACAGATGACTAAAAGGTGGCGGAGGGAACGCCCGCTTTGTCGTCTGCCTGCCAAGTTTAGCGGCCGTTGGTTACTTCTCACGCTTCGTAAAATCGTACATCAACGCAGACGACCTAGTGTTAAATACAACACGTTTTTGTGCAATGACAAAAATAAATAGCTTTTTACATGTTTTGGTAAAAATCAATCATTTTAACGCGAAGCGAGACGCATCTTTGAGGTATACAAATCCGAGTCAAGTTCGAAGCTTACGTATGCCGTCGTTCCCTTGCATTCAGCAGCTCACTAGCGCAAGACTTCTCTCTACGTATGATTGTTAGAAACTCTATGAGTTTTGAACACACTCTGGGTCGCGGTTGCATGCACACTTGCAGGGTACCCACTACGCCATAAATCATTGTGTAGTACGCAGGCATTCACTCCGCCATCCTTCGTCATTCTTTGGAGAAGTCTCGTACCCGCAGCACACTTGCAACGAACTGTACTATTTTTTGTGCTATGGCTGACTTTAATGAAGAATTATGCAAAAAGATTTTGTAATCCCCACAATACCCTACAATAGGTATGCGTCAAAGTAAATGGGTAAAAAAACAAGCTTTTGTAAAGGGTTGGAGCATTTGACGACCCACTCGTTGTGCAATTCGCTTTATGTAACAACTGGTTGTTCGTTCGGTGTTCTAAAACGCTTTATTACTCATATTAGTGTACTCATATTAAGCGATTCCTATCCGACGTCAAGCCTGCTTAAGGTCACTTTGCAAATGAGTTCCAAGTGCCGCCGTGGCTCAGTGGTAGAATGCCACTGCGTACTTGGCGTTTTTTTTATTTACTGGAATTTAATTTTTTGTTATTTTGTGCGATAGTGGTTACGGACACCGGTGGCGGCGGACAACTACGGAAGCACGTGAATCATGTTCTGAGGCTATAACAGCTTTCACTGTAAATAGCATTCACAGACTACACAGGAACATTCGATTTGGAACAAAGTGTGCGCAGTCCTGCAAGCATCAGAGAACCAAGCTTTATACAGACCAGATATAAAACATTCCAAGAACACTGCAGCGCCTCTACAGCCACCATAGTTGTCGACTAAAAAAGCAGCACAATTCAAACAGAGCATGATGTAATCCAGGAAAAAAAATCACAGCATAACCACGGAGTGAATGATAATGAGTGGGGCGAAGCGTGCGTCAACCCATCCGTGTTTTCCACCCATCCGCGCGACCATCCGTGCGTCAATCCATGCGTACTTCTGTCTGTTCATGCGTCCATTCATTCCTGTGCCCGTTCGTTGGTGCGTTCTTCGTCAGTACGCCCGCGCGTTCGTCCATTCGTCTTCTAACCTGTCCGTTCATTCGTCCGTCCATCTTGTGAAAACTCCAAGTACCGCCATCTCCCATCCCCTGTGGCACATACTACTACTACTAGTACGTGCTTGCGCGTGAGACACTAAAGTGAAACAATAACTTTGTTTAGAACGTTGATGTTGATTATAAGAACTTTTCTGTTCACCATCATGAGTTCATTATTAGAGGAGAAAATTGAGGTTGATGTTTTATTTTTAAATGTCGTGTCTAGATTTCCGTGCCTGATGCCAGAAATTTCTTAATGTATTTCTTTTTGTATTTTCATGATATGGACTCGGTGCATTTTTTTGAAACTTCGTATGTTAGGTATATGTACACCCTCAGATGACAATGTACTTTTTTTATCGAATAGAAGCAGCGCAGGACCCAGTAGACACCGTCAAATTTATGACGTCACGGTGTTTGGTGCGGGAATTGCAAGGTGGCGTGGTTGTCACGCGTTTTCTGGCTTACCAAGCGTCCTAGTGTCGTTTCGCGGTAAGAGTAGTGTTTATTGGACTCTGAAACTGCACTCTACAAATACGCGAAAATTGTTTGTCTCTTTAGTGTTCCTTCAGAAGTGCTCTCGTCCAAATAGCTTTTTCGTTTTCTTCATGATTCTCCATATAACGCGCAATTCTGACACTCGTTCGCAGACCAACGTGGGGCCGATCTTGGTGTCGGCGAATGCTTACCAGGACACGGGCAGCCCGCAGACACTGCGCAGTGCCCACGCAGCTTCCCGGTGCCCACAGCTGGTGCAGGTGGCACACGAGGCGGCCAGACAACAGGCCGAGACCGGCTTCCCGCGGGCCGTCATACTAAGGTAATATTTAGCCGGTCTCGTAATACTTCTACAGTCCTGTAAAGCTTTTTGTTCTTTTTATTTTTGTATATCGAATTATTCAAAAAGACATTGCTGAATATTTACTCGTAACTTGAGGCATTCCAGTGTGTACAAATATAATAACTGCACATGTACATGTATAATGATTTTATTTTAGCTTCAAGACATTGCTTCACTGTATCACTGCGTATTTTTCTTGTATATTGTTCTATATTTTATGCATCATCCATCGTGAATTTTTGTACAATTTAATATTGCCTTGATTTTTTTTGTATGCAGAAATGTTTATTGTTGTTTTCTTTTGGTTTTCTACCTGCCTGGTCTTTAGTGACTGCAGCATGCTCTAAATAAAATTCACGAACTAGTTCGTGTCAGCATCAACAGAAGGGAATACAATTCTCAATGAAAGAAACAAAGTGCACCGACAAAAAAAAAGATGAAAAAAGAATGACGTTTCAGCTCATCTACCATGCTCACGATAGGCCAAACAACTAGTGAAATGGGAAAATCTTTCGCTTTTAAACTTTTATCTCGTTGATATGTATATACAGTCGAATCTCATCAATTCGAACACGCTTAATTCGAACTTCCGGTTAATTCAAACTCACGCTGAGATCCCGTCATAGCTATGTATATTCCAATGGGTGTAAACGCCCTGTAATACGAATGTGCAAGCACTTGAGATGGTTAATTCTAACATACCGCACTCCGAAAATGCTCTAAAAAAACGCCAGGCCTGCGCGGAAGGCACAGCACAGTCAGAGCAAAAGTTATAGAAGAGCAGCCGTTGAGAACCTTTTTGAAACACTCAATGGGTAACTACTGCAAGCACACTTGCTTGATACCCACTAGGTCATTATTAATCAATTTTTATGGGTAGAAGGCCAGCATTCTCTGTGCTATTTTTCGTCATTCTTCTGAGAAGCATGGTATCTCCTAAACGCCTGCAAGTAATTTTGTGCGAATTGTCCATGCAGTGGTTGACGACGATGAGGAGTTATGGCTGAAGTGGGTATGTGCCACAGTTATACGAAACAAGAACAAGCTTTCGTGATGATTTGGAGCATTGGATGGCCCACTCGTTACGCTATTCGCATTGTGCGGCGACTGGTTATTCTCTAGCTCTTGTGAAACGCTTTATATTAACGCGATTGCTTTCCCGACTTCCAGCCTGCCTAAGGCAAGTTTGACAACAAGCCACAAGCACCGGTGTAGCTCAATTGTCGAATACTGGGCTGGCACACAGATTCGAGCCCCACTGTGTCATTGGTGCTAGGTTTTTGCGTCTAATTTCGCGCCGTGTGGTACGGACACCGGCGGCGGCAGTGGCGGGCAACTGCGCGTGACCCGAATTGTGATTTCATGACAGCTTTCGCTGTAAAAATGCTTTATAAACACTCAATAGGATGCTACCAGTACACCTTAGGTACCCACAGCGCCATATATAATCATAAATTTTGTGTATTAGGCCAGCATTCACTATGCTATCTTTCGTCATCATTTGCAGAAGCGTAGTATCCGCTACACACTTGTTGGAAATTTTGTGCATTTTTTATGCAGTGGCTGACGACGATGAAAAATATGCGTGAAATAAGTTGGTATCCACCACATTTAATAGGTGATAAAGAACAAGTTTTCTAATGTGTTGGAGCATTTAACGATCAACTCGCTATGCAATTTGCATTCTGTGACGTCTGGCTGTTCTTTCAATGTTCTAAAACACTTTATTACTCATATTAACGCGATTCCTTTCCCGACATGAAGCGTATCTAAGGCCAGTTTAAAAATGAGTTCCAAGCACTGGCGTGGCTGAGTGTTAGAATACTGGGCTCGCACGCGCAGCAGAGCCGGGTTCGAATCCTCTTGTGTGATTGGTGTTTTTTGCTGAGTTTATAGCACCAGCTTCGCTCAGTGGTAGAATACTGGCCAGGCACTAAGCGGACCCAGGTTAGAATCTCTTTGTGCCCTTGGACTCTTTCATTTTCCGAGTTAATTTTTTTCGTTCGATACTGGTTACGAACGGCGGCGGAAAACTATGGCGATGCACGTGATTGTGTTCTGATCTCATAACAACTTTAGCTGTGAAAAAAAAGGTACTTAGGGACATCCATTCGCATAAATGTTTACTCAGTTGCCTCACAGTAGAAGCAATCTGTGAGGAGAGGCAGTGAGGAGAGCCAGTTTCACTCGCACACAGCCTTAAGCCCTTGGCAAAGAACAGTGCAGCGTGCGTGCTGTTGCGACTCCGGGTTCCGCGTGTCTCAGTTTGGTAGCGGGCCCCCGTCCTAGGACCCATCGTCGAACAAGTCAGATGAGGAGCTCGTAATAACGACAACAATTTATTTACATGGTTAGTAACTGAGAATTAGAAAAGAGAACGAGAAGTCAAAAATTGTACATGAGGACTGTTGAACTGTAGAACTTCAGAGCTTTTGAGCTTGAAAATACACAAGAGTCTTCCGTTTATATAGCGCCGCGTTGCCAACACTGGGCGCACTGTCCGCGGCTTCAGCCAATACGACGCTCCGTGTTCTAGTTGCTCCACCCACGAAGGAGGGGAAAGACACCACACAATGCATGAGTAGAGGGCACAGTCCACACGATGCCCAAATATGGTCACAAACGCACTGCACCGACGTTTTTGCACACGTCACCAAGTTTCGCGCACGTCCGATGATATTGGCTTCGAAGGCTCTTCCGGCAGCTGTGTGAGGTTCGAAAAACCGGCTGCCAGTACACGTGTAAAACTTGCCTGACTGTTTGGGTAGGACAATATAGTGGTGGGACAGCATGTCTTCAAAATATGCCACCCCATTCAGCCGATTCTATGGAGAAAGGGGAAAAGGAATAGTCAACTATTCCCTTGTGGCTGAGGTGGGCTCTGGCAAGGCTGCAGAACATAGTATATTATCCTTTTCTTCACCCCCACATTCCATCCTGGTTGTTTGCTAGAAGCTGTGGCTTAGCAGCGCATATGCTGGGGCTCCGCTTGTCCTCGCAAGATGCAGCCACAACCAATTTGGCTTTAGCTTGCAGCCTGAACTGCAAATACCATGCTGGTTCCGAGATTTCCAGATCCTCGGTGACCTCGAAAATGGCCCAGCTGCCTCCGTGTCTGCTTCGAAAGCCTTGCTTGCAGCAAACACAATGGCCTTTCTTGGCTCGTGTGCCTTCCTTGCGCAGACCGGTCCTGGCCCCTTTTCACGTTTTGCTGACAGGAAACCAACCCGTCTTGACAACACACCCTCGCTTGGAATGCGTCGAAATATTTTCGATCTGTTCACAAAGGTCGAAAAAATTCAATAATTATGACGGTCCTAACAGTGCAAACAACTTTTATTAGGGGGAAAGGGGAGGGAGCATTCGCCTTTTCGCGCACTTGCTTGAAAAACTCCTGGAAGAAAACAATGGTTCGAACACTTCCAATCCTTCATCTGATATTATGTTCTGCTCCACTATCTGGTCAATGAAATTCCGAGAAGCCTCAATATTTCAGAAGGCCCCATTGGAACTGCAAAGGTGCATCACCTTTTTTTTCAGGTGTTAATTGTACCTCATTTGCAAATGCTTCAGTTTGTTTGTCCTGTATCACTTCTTCGTAGGTGAAGTTGGGGGTGGTGGGCTTTTGACAGCTCCATCAATGAGAGGCACTTTAGTTGAAATTGTTTATTTCCATGACTTGTCAGAGGAGCTCATCGCCATAAAGAGAGACATATCACAGCATCAGAAATTTTACCATCGGGAGCGTAGTGCTTATGCGAATGTAAGAAACTCTAAATCCCATAAATGCAGAGCCGGTGCTACATTACCTTTAAAAAACGAAGCACTTACTTGTATACATACATCGGATGATGTACAGATGTACGCCTTAAGGAGCTCCAGCCCTAAAATAGCCATGCATTAAAAGCAGACACAAATCGTGCCAGAGTCAGGACTCTGATAGTATTTTGACTCGCAGAGATCCACTAATGTCACTGCTAGGTGAGTAACAAAGAGTAGATGTCACAAGGCACGCAGGAATCAGCGATGAAAAGCTACAAGGGAAGCATTCTAATCAGTATGTCGGAAAATGGGTCATATTAAACAGTCTCGGACGATAGTGGCACTTTGAGATGGGTAAAGGCGCACTGGAAGTGATAAACAAATGTAGCATAGTTGCTGCAGTTAGTGATCGCAGATCCGAGTCATGTGTTCAAAGTAAACTGAATAGTAGCTATCGAGTTCAGCGTATTTCGCATGTACTCTAAAACCGTGAATCGTAGTTTCCTTTATCCCTAGACGGAAAGCAGTATAAAAGCTTCATCCTTTCTTCACTATACGCTATGGGGCAGAAATCTTGGGACTTGCAACAAGTGCTCAACATATATTGAGGACGACTTATCTAGTCATGGAAACAAAAAGCTGAAAAACTAAACCGTATTTGAATGGGCTATCAAGCGTACTTAAAGCTACTTGGTGAAAAAAATAACGGCATAACCACGGAGTGAATGAGGATGAGTGGGTTGAGTGTAGCAAGTGGCAATTTGGTCGCTTGCTACAAAGCGAAATCGTCATGCGAAGGGCGTCATAGTCGTCGTAGCGTACGCTTCTGGGCACCCTGTCACGCTGAAACCAATCATTGAAAAAAAAGGAAAATTGTGAAATGCTTTTGTGGCTTCCTTATGCCACACGAGAGTGCAATAAGTTTGGCATATTCTCATCGAGCTGCTTTTAAAAATTTATTATCAACTTTCATGGGAAAGCACGCAATACTTTTCAATCTAGCAACAGTAACACTTTGTCACCGACACGAGGTTGCAGCCGTCGCGACGCGATGGTGCGACGGAGCAAGTCTGTCGCTGCCGCTTGTCTCTGTCGCTAGGGAATCGCGTGCATGCGGTTAGGGCTTTACAGTCCGCCAGCCCACGTGCGTGCTTAAGAGTCGCTAAGACGAGTTTCAACGTGCGCGCTTAAAGAAGTGACGGGTACTGACGTAACTTTTTTACCGCGTGCCATCCCTTCCTTTGTTTTTTAATGCACCCATAGTTACGAAAGAGGAGAGGAAGCGCGCAAAGCGTCCAACAGATCTATGTATCTTCGCTTGTTCTTGAGAGATTAAGCAAATTTGGCAGATTCGAGTAATTGATTCGTGAGGCGAAAACTTACATATTGTGGACATTCAACAATAACAAAAAAGTAGCGCACGACCTCTTTATGATTTAAAGAGATGTGTGGGTGAGTCAGGAAGCAGAAGTGTGTAAAAGTCTCCCCACAAAATGTAGAGCTCCAGCGCTTCCACCCCCTTTCCCATTGCGATGCTATGGGATTTTGCACATCTAAGGCAATAACCTTTTGACATTAACCTGCTCTAGAATTAGCCGAATGCCTTGCTCTTTCAGGACATCCAAGGCATAAACGGTTACTTCACTAATGAACATGTAGGGAACGTAGGGCAAGGGGATTAAAAAATATTGAGACAGAATTTACTGCTGTACAAAAAGTATTTATTCAGCTTGCAATAGCTCAATAAATCCGAACTTAAGCTACAGGACTGAAACTTGGGAGATAACCAAGAAGCTCAAGAAACATTCGACGACAATGCAGAGCCTGATGGTACGGAGGGCGACACACCTAGCTGCATGGTGTAGCGACATCTTGAAAGTGGTGAAACGCGCGACAAGGACAGGAAAAAGACGACAGCACAGAGTGATACTTCCATTAACATTGATTCCCACACTGTATTAAGAGAAATAATAGTTTCAAGTATCATTCTGCGGGTCGTTTTCTATTTGTTATTTTATTCGTGCACTCCCCACTTTCAAAAGTCTTTCCATCATTAAACGAGGCCTAGGTAGAGCATTAAAGATGAGTGTTGGACTGGTTTGTGAAGCACCCTTGCACGTTCCAAAGCTTGGGAACGAGAAAGACATCGAAAGGCACAGCAGTGCTACAAAGGATCAAATAAGCAAACTGTGCTTATTGTCGATATTAAAATTGGAAAGAGCGATAAATGAGAGTCGCCGGTGTCACGTCATACGTAAGTGGACCGCAAGAGCACCAATTGGTAATCTAGACACGCGGGTAAACAATTTTTATGAACGGTAAAAGCGCACTGGAGGCGACCCCACTAAGAAGGGAAAAAGTTATTCGTGTGTTCCTCCCCTCATGGGAGGCCTAGGCCCGGCCACATAATCATGATGGCTTCTTATAATAAAGTTTATTCCTCCTCCTCCTGTTCCTTCGTCGTCCGATCACCTCCACTCTGCTTTTGTAGATGGAGATTCTAAACTTGTGGCTGGCACCCACCATGGGGGATCGGCAAAGAATCAGATAGCTTAACAAAAAAGTAACACATATGTTTAAAGGGGCCCTGAAACACTTTTTCAAGTAACCATGGAATGAATTCACTGAAAGAGCTTATTGCCTCACAAATTCAACGCCGCAAAATTTTTAAGAATTCGTCCAGTGCGAGTAAAGTTACAAAGGTTTCTCGCATACTTCAATTGCATTCTCTCTTTTTTCGTCCCGATGAAAGCACTGGAAGCTGAAAAGGGGGGGATGGCAGGCGCAAAGAAAAACGTAACCCGCACTTCGTCACCTTGAGTACTTTTTTTTTCTTCGAATATGCGGTTTGTTTTTTTTAGTGTGATCGCGCGCGCACGCATGGACAAGTAGCGGCCTCTCGAGGCGATTTCTGTACAGAGTGAGCACGCCATGTTCAAAATAACCAATGGCTGATAGATGGGTCGTTGACATGTGGTTTTGGGGCTTATAACGTGATTTGTCGAGAGAAAAGAAAACAATCTTTAGCTGACTTCAATAACTTATTGTGAATTCCAGGTTCCGTGCTATGCTATAACTTTTGGCTGGCGCGTTGTCGGGAACCTCTATTAGCGATCGGCAGCGTTTTCTGAACATGTTCAGAAAACGTTGCAGGGCCGCTTTAAATACTAGCGAAAAAGATTTTAAGGGAAATATAATTTTTTGTGAATTATTCTTGACAAAACAGTTGAATGAATTTGTTCCTGCGGAAGGAGCAAAACATATTGATATCAAAGATTTTTTTCTGTAGCCGACATTGGTTAACTGAGAACATTTTGGAATTGAGGTTATTTAGTAAATATGTTTCACTGTACAATAAAATCTTGTACGGCCTCGCTCATTTTCTAGGATATGTGCACTTAGGGAGAGTAAATTTGACGTTGTCAAAGCTAAAACAAAGACTCGTAAAGGTATTTCTAGTGAAACTTTTCTGAATGATGAAAACTTTCTACGAGAGATCAAAAAGTGTTTCACAATTTCCTCTTCTCGACAAAAATAACAGAGCGGGGAAGCAGTCAAGCCTGCTCTAAACAAATAAAAATTTATTGGAGCAATACCACAGTGCAATCGAGTGATTTAAACTTCCAGGTATCGGCTATGACATGAGGAAGTTTTCCAGGGTGTCATTAAATGATTGACATCCGGGGAATTTTTAAATGATGGTGTAGAGAATTTTCGCATCATAATTTGTCTCTGAAATCTAAACGCTACAATAAAAGCTGCTGTAGGTTTAATATTGAAAGCTTGTCTGTCTATTACCGCTTTCCCTAGTGCATCGGCTGCTTCATTTAGAGTTATGCCTCATTGCCCCGGAACTCATAGTAATCGCACCTGAGTTAATTGATGCGGTATTAAGGAGTTGAATTTGCTTAATGCTTTCGAATCAACGGATGCCGTGAGTGCACTGTAGACCGACAAGGAGTCCGTTATTATTACAGCGAAATGAATTGATGTTGGCAGTTTTCTAAGGGTCAGTACTACAGCTGAAGATTCTACAATAATGATAAGCGGAAAATTTGCAATTCAAAGGGAGAAGGGCCAGTATAGAACAGGGCAGACTATACTGACGCCATTCTTTTCATCTTTCTGTGAAGCGTCCGTCACAATGATGACCTCTGCTTGTATTCCTAGCAGGCAGTCCAGTAAAGTAGCTCTTAACATATTATTCGGTAGGGGTTTAGCACTATTAAAAAAATTTCATCAAAGTAATCTGGAGAGAACTTCTCGAGCTACAAACTGGAAGAACCTTCCTAATTTTTGCGGACAGTGGCTCGAGAAGAGACTGTACAAACTTTACTTGAGGTGTGTAAAATTTCAGCCAATGGCAATAAAAAATAAACTGGGTTGCACAATGAAAATTGTGTCTTTGCGCCTTAGCGGAGATTCAAATGCCCTTGCGTGCGTTTGTACAGCCAATATTCTGAATCTGGTGAGGAGTGAGGTAATTCTAGCTTCCATATATATAAAACATTATTGGCTACAACTTTAGGTAGCCCTAAGCACGCACGCAGTGCCTCCTTCTCCAGAAGAACAAGAGGACGTAGCTTATAGGTAGGTGCCCTGGAGTATAAGACACATCCAAATTCTAGAATCGGCCTCACATACATGTGGTATATTGATAATAACGCGGCTCTGTGCATTCCTGATCGCCTGTTTATCCTCCGTAATAAGCCGACTGCCCGGACACCCTTTGCAGCAATATAATCGATGTGGTTTCGCCATACTAGAGAGCTGTCGTATATAACTCCTAGATATTTGATGATTTTCAGTTGTGGAATGGTATTCATTTTGTATGAGAGAGATGCGTGTACTGTGTCTTGTATGGGAAACACTTATAATTCACACTTGTTCATGTTTACTCACAATTAGAGTAGTAAAGGAGATGCTTACACAGTAAATTTTTTTACACCCTTAAGGGTGTAAACTGGCTTGTCGCCAGAGGAACACCCTTTGGGTGTTTTCAGATACACCCTACTTAGAAGGGTGTTGAACACCCTAACATTTTGCTGAACACCCTTCGTGTAGGGTGTTCAGCTAACACCCTTTAAGAGGGTGTTGAAAGGGTGTGCGACCTTCGAGTAACACGTTATTCAAAGGTCGCAGGTTCGGTTCCTGTCCATGGCAAGTTATCTTTTCACCCACATTTCTTAACATTTACATTACAATTCGGTCTAATAACTTCCCCTATACTTTCCTTGGCAATATTGTCTGTTTGATCTCATTATATATATATATATATATATATATATATATTAATGAGATCTAACAGACAGTAATGCCAAGGAATGTACAGGGGAAGTTATTAGAACCTATAGAATGTAAATAAGAAGAAAGAATAAAGAAAAGTGGATGAAAAAATGTGTGTGTGTGTGTGTGCGTGTGTGTGTATAAGCAAGCTGACTGAAATACAATGATATTCCTCAAAGCCTTCTTTGTAAAGCCGACTATAGAAATTTAGACTGCCTTCTATAGTTATACAATTAAATGCAAATATTTATAGGTAAATAGCATAAACATCTGGGGTATATCAATTGGTGGCTCAGTGAGTCGATACAGCAAAGGTGCTTGGTATGCATACGTTTGTGTAGACACACGAACACACTATATTCAAAAAACATTATTACCCGTAACAGTGCACACTTCCCATGCAGGATGCAGACATATACATAATTCAGCAACTTAATTTGCAGTTAAACTTGGTATCGCGAAACCATGCGAGTTCAGCCTCACCTAGTTCATTTCAAACTTTCTGATTATACAAAAATAACAGAGCTGCTTTGGCAGACATCGTTTCCACTTATTGATAAATATCTTTTCCCACTTCCTAAAAGTAGACATATATTGGCGTAAGATAAACGTCAAGCACATGTACCACAACACAGGTTTTCTCTCAACTGAAAGCAAACACAGTTATATTTCATACATACTACAGTTAGAGCATTTTACCGCCAATATTCGAACAGGTAATGTCAGTGGCTTAAGAAAAATGATTAACAGATCAGCCCGCACCCCATGAAGCTTCACCACATATTAAAATTGCAAGTTTTATTTTTCAGCATCTTTCTAGGTAATAGAGACAGCATCCATTTCTCAAAAACACACTCTTCACAACAAAACCAAAACGAGGGCCGACAGGTGGAAATGCCTCAGATAGGCTGACCAAAGTTTCGATAGGAGAACCTATCTTCGTCAAAGGTGCCTAGCCTTCTCATCCTTGGCATATTAGATTCAAGGGGGTTAGTAAAGACGTCATGTCCTGGTGGTGGCATGTGTCCCTGTTGGCAATTGTAGCCTGAGAAAAAAAAACTATAAAGCAGAGGAGTGCAGTCCTTGCTTCATTTCAAGTTGGGTGTATAGTGATTCAGAATGTTCTCAGAGGGCGAAGAAAAAAAAAAAGGAAACACCCAAAGTAGGAGCGGTGTGCTGCCAATGGGTGGCCGCTACAGACACGAAAAAAGCAAAGAGCTTGAAAGTTCGAAGCCAGCAGAAGGTCCCCGCGTTTGGCCATCACGAAGGGTTGCCGACGATAACGGCCTATGCTGTTCTCGAACATCTATGAATGGGACTCATAAGAAAGAGGTTACAAAAAGGCGCAAGAGAGAAGCAGGCGGCTATTTTTAAATGGCAAGATGTCAAAGGTAAGCGACACCAGATGTATTCGGAAGACCATGTGTTTATTGGGGAAGGTCGTTGGTTAAAATATGCTTTCACTATCCCCATAGGTGTCCCCCTCAACGGAATTGCCTCAAGAATTTGGCGGCATGTTGGCAGAGAAATAGGCAAGTTCGGAATGCAAAGGGAATAAGCAACGAAGAGAAAAACACAAAAGAAAATGAAAAAAGGCGGATTGGTGGTAGGCGACACGCTAGCGTTAACAGACGAGGAAAGGAAAAAAGAGACGCAGAGAAATTTGTGGCTTGGCAATGACTTGATGGTGCACGGTAGGAGTGTTTTTTGAAGAGACAAAAGAAAGAAAGCTGTGGTTCAAAGGTTCTGGAAAATAAAAACTTTGTATTTGTGTGTATATAGACACATGTATATCTATAAATAAAATTCTAGAAATTGAGAGTGAATATTATTACAATATATAGGTTAGGAGTGATTCCATGTAATAACAGTTATGTCTATTTGAAGGTTGAACGTTTCTAGTTCCTAAATACGGCCGCAATTATGCAATGGCTTTCAGCGATTCGAAATTACCACATGCAACATTGATTCCTGATGGATGTATGGACATAAATTTGTGTATAAAGTATGATTTCATGTATTTGTTCTCTCGTGGTGACCAGAAATCATTTTGTAGAACGTAAAGCTTTGCTTTTTCGAAATTGTGGTCCTGTTGGTAGAAGTGACCAGCTACTACTTTTGGTAAATTGTGCTTTGTATCTGCATGGTGGCCGTTCAGTCTTAAGTGAATTGGCGGCCCAGTTTCGCCTATATATTGTTTTCTACAGCTGGCACACTCAGAAAAGTATATTAGGTTGTTTAAAAGTGCAGGTGAAGCTCTATGTGACCTTGTGAATGTAGTCAGATGCTGTGCTTTTTATGTTAGTAGCCGGCTGTATATATTTGCAGGGTGAGCACCTGGCCCGGCCACAGGGATCAGACGTCCTAGTCTAAGTTTGCGTGAACAAGCATGTTTTTAAGTTAGCGTTGCAAATGCCACGTGCCACGCATTGCTAATTCCCGCAAAACTTAAAGCAAACACTAGGACGTCTGGTCCCTGTGGCCGGCCCAGATGCTTCACCTGTAAAAATATATAGCTGGCTAACAACTTAAAAAGCACAGAATTTGACTACATTCACAAGGTCCCATCGATCTTCATCTGCACTTTGAACAACCTAATATACTGTCTTAAGTATGCCACCTGCAGACAATATATAGGCAAAACTGGGCAGCCAATTCACGTAAGACTGAACGGCCACTGCGCAGACACAAAACACAATTTACCAAAAGCAGTAGCCAGTCACTTCAACCAACAGGGCCACAATTTCGACCAAGCAAAGCTTTATGTTCGACAAATTTCTGCTCACCGTGAGAGGAAATACATGGAAATATATTTGATACACAAATGTAAGCACCTACACTGATCACGAATCAATGTAGCACGTCGCAATTCGGAATCGCTGAAAGCCATAGCATAATTACGACAGCATTTAGAAATAAGAAAGGTTCAACCTTCAAATAGACATGATCGGTATTACATGGAATTGCGCCTAGACTACAAGTTGAACTATTGTTCTCTCAAAATTTTTAAAATTATATAGATATTCATGTGTCTATATACACACAACTACAAAGTTTTTATTTTCCAGAACCTTTCAACCACAGCTTTCTTTCTTCTTTTGTCGCTTTAAAAAACACTCCTACCGTGCACCATTAAGTCATTGCCAAGCCACAAATTTCTCTGCGTCCCTTTTTTCCTTTCCTCGTCTGTTATCGCTAGCGTGTCATCTACTTCCAGCCCGCCTTTTTTCATTTTTTCCTTTCTTTCTGTGTTTCTCTCGTTGATGCTTATTTTCTTTGCATTCTGAATTTCTCTATTTCTCTGCCAACATGCCGCCAAATTCTTGAGGCAATTCTGTTGAGGAGGCCACCTACGGGGATAGTGAAAGCATATTTTAACTAATGACTTTCCCAATTAAACACATTCTCTTCCGAACACATCTGGTGTCTCTTACCTTTGACATCTTAGCATTTAAAGGTAGCCGCCTGCTTCTCTCTCGCGCCTTTTTGTAACCGCTTTCTTATGAGTCCCATTCATACATGGTCGAGAACAGCATAGGCCTTTATCGTCGTCAACCCTTTGTTATGGCCAAACGCGGGGACCGTCTGCTGGCTTCGAACTTTCAAGTTCTTTGCTTTTTTCGTGTCTGTAGCGGCAGCACACGGCTCCTACTTTGCGTGTTTCCTCTTTTTTGCTTCCCTTTTTTTCTCTACCCTCCGAGAACATTGTGAATTGCGACCAGCCAACTTGAAATGAAGCGAGGACTGCACTTGTTTGCTTTCTAGCTTTTTTTTCTTTTCCGACGGCAATTGCCAACAAGGACACGCACCACCACCAAGAGGTGACGTCTCTACTAACCCCCTTAAAGCTAACATGCCAAGGATGAGAAGGAAAGGCACTTTTGACGAACATAAGTCCTCCTATCGAAACGTCAGCCAGCCTATCTGAGGAACTTTCACTGTTCCCCCAGAATATCCCACTCTTCACAACAGTTTTTTTTCTGATCCTAAGGCAGTTTTCAAGGAATTCGAAACGCTATGGGCTGTTTATATAAGCTCTGCACACACAATTTAGCCATATGATGTACAATATGCAAAGTATATCAGAGTGACTTGGGCTTTACACTCTTACAGAGTATAAAAGAAGGAAAATTTGTAACTTCATATCTAACTCAGAATACATGCAACAATCATTACCTCTTGCAAAAAATTAGGAATCTAATAAACACCAGCACACACTTCGCAGAGCTGCTCAGAAATGCATCTTGATAAAATACTTAAATATTGCAGTAAATTATGAATGCAAAAGCACAACACCAGTGCACTAGTAGAGATGCCTGGTTGGCACCAAACTGCTGTACTTAAGATGCATCATGGAAGCAAGACCACAGCCCACAACTAATATACGCTTCAAGTAACCCTTGACTGCTAAACTGAAGGCCGCAAAATCAAACCATGGCTGTGGTGGCTGCAATTTCGATTAAGGAGGAAATGCATGACACCTGTCTGCTTAGACGTGGATGCATTTAAAGAACCCCAGGTGGTCAAAATATCTGAAACCCTCCACTCCAGTGTCCCTGATAATTATATCGTGGTTTTAACACGTTAACCTCGGTAAATATTATTCTCATTACACTTGACATGAAACAAAGCAAGCAGACATTACTATGTAGTTGAAAAAATTCACCATTCAACCCCCCCGATCCAAGGACCCACATTACAATATTCTAGTATGCCTTCTATCAATTATCATTAACAATGCTAAACATGAGTATGTATCACTGTAAAATATCTGACATGGTTTTGTATTGGCAAAGTTACGTATGATGAAGTATGACAGTGGGAAAACACTTGATTGCACTTATGAATTGAACTTCCCGAAGGCAATGAAATAACTACGGTAAAAAAATACATTATTATAGAATATTCAGTGAAGGTTACACTGAAGATAAAATCATTAATGTGCTACTTTTTATCACAACACAAAAAGTGTTTTTAAATGGCCAATTGCACATAAGGCATCAATTACCATGACACGCAAGTCTGGCGAGCAACTCACTCAGTAGATCTTGGAAAAAACAAAATATCCAATAAAGAGCTCGGTAAATAGCACTGACACATTCATAAATGCGCTGCCTAGTTACATTGAATTTTAGCCTTAAGAACAGAAAAACACCTTGCCAGATTGTGTCCAGGGGGACACAAAGTAATAAAATAATGCTGTCATCTGTCCAATCAACCAAAAATATTGAAATTTTAGTAACACAAATAAGCGGGTATGTTTGCATTAAAAAGTTGGAGGCAGTCGTGTTTCTACATGGTCCCACTTGGAAAACTTTTTTGATTATGTTTATGCTCCTGATATCCCGTTTGAAAGTTTAATTTTGCTTTTCATGATTACGCATGCAAGGCAGTGAAGTTCCACAAAATATCACTCCATAGCGAAACGAGCAGTCGGTTCTTGCTATTGCCAGCGAATAGCAAGAGTAACCATTTTAATGTTTGCCCATGCCTTCCACCCAGGGTCAGATTAAATGCATGAAATCAGAGTCTGTGCTAGCGCTCACTGTCCTGCACACATAATAATGCAAGCCGCCACTAAATTTCCAGCAGGATATCTGAGCACAGGCATGCTAGAATTCTTATAAGTGATAATTTGTAGAAATGTGACTGGCTCAAATATTTAACACATACATGATCTCCTGTTGCAATCACTATTAAGTTGATTAATAAAACTTAATGTCACTGCTGACAGTGATAATTATTGTCTGACATTGCATCCTCCTGGATACATAGCTATCAGCAGAGGTGGCTTTACATACATAACTTACAGCGCTGACTTCTCTTTTAAGGGAAAACAAAAGGGTTAACTTTGAACACCCTGAACCTTTGTGCTCCTTGAATACAGCTACCAGGTGGCTCTCTGCAGCTCGCTTTTCAAAAGAAACAGAAGCCATGCGCCGCTGATGTGCACCAGCAGTCAAATTTTCCACAAGCCAGCCTTGATGATGGGCTAGTCCAGACGTCTCCCACATACTCTTCCTACGACAAGCATGTATAGGCTGCAAGAGAAACAAAAAAAACAATTTACTGATGTGTCTGTAAGCGAAGCAGAATTTGGAACTCTATTTAGAATGAACAGGAACATTGTGTTTTAAAAAAGTAGGATGTACGAAAACCAGACATGTTACAACAAAAACATCCTCAATGTTTTTGGCGAACATAGCTGCAACCTTACGAAAGAATATGCATTTTCCACATAACAGATGTGCAACAAAATATACTTGAATAGCGCTCCGGCATAGTGCACATACATGCCAATTCATTAATAGGGCAGTGCGTACATGACGGTATGCGCTTTGATCAAGTATCCATTGGAGGTAACACATAAAATTAAATTACGAATTTTAGTTTGAACACAACTAGTGTAACTTTTTTCCGGATGCCTACATTAGGACGATTATGCCGATAACATAGAAAATAGGTTTCACTAAATTACTATTGTCAACTGCTAAATTATGGCTGTTAATTCAATGATTCCAGGTGGCTAAAAAGGCAGTGCCCCTCACTCATTCCTAACATACACCTCATTACAGGCTGTCTGATAAATAATGGGAAAGAATGTGGAAAGGCTAATACAACGCACCCATCTTGAGCTAAATACCATCCCAATAAAGCATGCAAGCTTCTGCAACAATCTCAGTAACAAGAATACTGGAAGGCATTGGTCACGATTTAGCAATACACAAACATTTGATGAGACTGATTTCAGAAGTTGTGTAATTGCGTCAATGCCAACAGCTTGGAAACATGCAGTCTATATTCATGATTGTCAGATGAACATACTGTCCAATTTTCCATTTTCACAGTAACATGTGCATGCCTTATGTATGCATACTATGATGTATAACACTATTGCTAGTTTTGAGCGTTAAATAATTTATTCGTTTCTCCAAACACCACAGATCCCTTCTATAACTGTAGCACATGCCTATAGAATTTACTTAAGCTTGTCATCTGATGTGAAGACAATTAAAACAACATGCTGACCCCAATTGAAAGCATGACGTTTTGGCCCCCACACAGGAGCCCTATTCACAAGTGACAAAGGCTGTGCTTTTATTCGTGGCCAGTGTGTGGTTTTTCAATGTTTTCATGTGTGTTTCTGAGCAGATGGGCATAAGCTTGTAATCTGTTAATAAATGCCCTTGGAGGTGATGGTCTAAACTGTTCTTACTGTTCGTACAAGTAAAAGTGCTTAGCAAAGTTTGAACACAAAGTTTGGGCGAGGCACATACAATATTTAATAAACCACCACAAAATAATGAAATCTAAGCATAGCGAAAACAAGCTGGATAAAATAAAATGTGCTCTACCGCATGAACTACTGATCGAATTAGGGCTCGCACAGTTAAGCAACAGTTATTCGGCCCTAATAAGCCATGAAAATTTCGTTCGGAAATACTGTTCATGTTTAACGAACTGCTCAAAATTCATGGGTTCCGAACGCATCAGACAACTTATCTTGCGGGTGTATAACGTAAGCTCAGATTTGAGTAAACGGGCTGCATAAACACGTAAGCGTACATACGTGCAAGCCTTGCGAGCCGTACCTAAGACGAGGCAGCATGCTGCACGCGAACTCGAGTAACACGGTAGTTCAAAGATGCGTGCCGACGTGGATGCATACACCGGCATACGTTCGGCTACCCGCAGCAATTTCTGATAGCAGTTTTAAAAAAGGGCGTACAACATATGAAACGTACAACATATGAACCCGTTGACTCCTGTAGCACACAATATGAACAGGCATGCAAAAAAAAAATCCTCAAGTTAAGAGATAACATACGCGCCCTAGGCGTAATCAACGCTTACAGCTAACAAACGCCGTCTTCGCCCAACAATTATTTAACCAAAATATTGGTCCATCGCGAGCAGGGCTCCCTGCCAACACCACAGCCGACAGAGGCGGGCGCCGTCACAACTCGCACAAATCCGCCGCCGAATTCCCCTGCGCACGCACGCGCCATGTGCTTCACACACCGAAGCATGCTTGAATTGAAGGAAAAAGCTCGCCCACGCTTGACTTCCCACAAAAACGCCTTCATCCTGATGAAATGACACACACAAACAGGTTCGCTACGTTAAAAAACCTCACTTATCGCCCACATGTAACGAAAAACGTAGCATGGCGTCGTTATCACGCTCTCGGTGTTGACAAAGCGCCGACAGCAGGAATGTGGTACGTACCTGGCGAGTGTTCCCAAATGCGATGCCACACGTCCTCGCTTGAGTAGAGTCCATCTTCGTAATAGGCAGCACCGGCAGAACACAAAACAAAAACGCAGCGCGCAAGCACACCTCAAAAAATGAGAAAAAAACGATGCAGAAACGACCAGCTGCAACGCCCGACTAGCAAGCAAACACGCCCAAACAAGTCACGTGGTTACAGCTCCGCAGACGTACAATGGTGCAATAAAATGCTTTAGTGATGCGTTTAAGTATAAAAAGTAAACGTAAATATATATAACATAAAAACCGAGGGGGCAAAATAATTTTACTTTCACAAATCAAATTAACGTATGACTTTAGCGTGCGAAGTTTGAAACGCTTGCAGGTGCAATGTATTTTTAACAAATGAACAACAGCGGTAATAATCACCTAAAACACTCATGTTCTTGAATTTGAAACGTATTATTGTTCACACACACATTTACACACAAACTTTTATTGCAATTATTGATGGTGCCTATGCATAGGCGTGCCCACCACGGGGGAAAGGGGGCGGGGGCGGCCCTTGGTCACTTAGGGGGCAATCTAAATCCTTGTAGGTACATATAGAAATAGAGAGGGGGCACTGTAACTGTATACGGGGGTTGCGGTGCCCCCCTGCTGATCACCTCATACCTCATATATATATATATATATATATATATATATATATATATATATATATATATATATATATATATGTGTGTGTGTGTGTGTTTGTGCGAGGGCGAGAGGCGTGTCATTCCCTCCTCTCGTACCCTTCTCCCAATCGCTTCGCAAAGGCGCTGCGTGCACTGACCGTGCCATTCTCTGACCTTTATTTCTTCCCCTAAAGAACCACTTCCCGTGCTCCCGCATTGTTGCAGAAGGTAGTGCATTATTTTCTTTTTCGACCAAGCACGTCTCGTCTTCGATAATCTTGTGAAAACGACTTGCACTCGAACGGCTTTTGACCGAGCAAGGGATTTTGTAATAAATTCAAGCTTTTTTCTCAATTGCTTCTACACATGAATATGTGCTGTCCGTAGATCGTGACAGTAGCCCATTCATTTATTCACATATAATGTGAACGATATAACGCGGCAAAGCATGTCGAATCATACAGTGCGAGAAGAAGTTAGTCTCTTTTACAATTTCTCAATTATTCTTAGAGTGTTCTGTAAAATTTGTCAATGCCTCAATCATTTCCTTGATTTTTTTTCATCCCTAAGACATTGTTATCTTAGGAAAGGCATGCATTCCTTGCGCTATATGCGTGGTATTTTATTTGCAAGCATGGATGCAGCTCGATTCTTGCACTTGCACTCCCGCGCCAGTGGTCTGGTGCTTATGGGGCTGAACTGTTGACCCGCAAGTCGCAGGAACGAATCCCGGCAGTTCACGGCGGCCACATTTTTAATGGACGAGAAATAGTGCGAGACCTGTGTAGTTAGACTCAGGTGCACCCTAAATAACCCCAGGTGGTTTAAATTTTCGGAGCCCTTCGGTACGGCGTCTCTAATGATTATATGACAACTTTGGGACGTTAAACGGAACAATTTTTATTTCATCAATAAGAGGTGTACACCCTTCTGTTCTTCAACACCCTCACGAACGGCATGATAACACCCTTTTGCCAGTTACACCCTTCTCTGAGGGTGTACCAGCAAAGAAAAGGGTGTTACATTCATTAAAAAAGGGTGTAAATCTGTAAAACACCCTCTTTACACCCATAAGGGTGTGAAAAATTTTACTGTGTAGATGCAAATAAAAAGCTGCGGAGGAGGGCATTGAGAAATGTGTGGTGATAAAGTGTGTTGGTGCAGGATAGAGTGAACTGCAAATATTAAGGTCAGCTGTATCCATTGGGGGTCTCCACACTGCACTGGACATGCGATAGGCTCACTACAATATATATACGCGCGTATGAGTTGTTGCTGAGCACGGATCACATTCCCGAGCCCGGCGCCGCTGATTGCATCGAAGGGCCGACGCACTAAAGAGAATTTTAGTCTGTGCGGCACACCGATAATCGCAAAATGCTTGCGTACGTGTAGAGGAATACTGGAAATGAACGGCGCTCGAGAGCTTCCGGAGAACATGGCCGCGGCACTGAAAGCAGTTTCCTTCTCCCTTAAATACATTAAGTGCCTGTCGTGCACCCTGCGGCTTGCTAGCTACGTATAGACGGATTTATTTGCTCGAGATTCATCAGATGAAGCTTCGACAGTAAATCATTTGTTTAGTTTTGACGCCGTTTTTGATAGACTTCATGAAGTAAGCCGTGCTATAGGCTTAGCGAATCTCACTAAATCTGAAAGAACATAAATTGAGTGTTTGTTAGTCGTTTTCTATCAATCGCAGATGGTGCCGCTCGACGTGATTGCAGCTACCGGACACGCGTTTGCCTTACCGGAATGCCGAACAGACTAAAAAGCTCTAAACACGATAGCGCAAGCCCGGCCCATCTGACATAGTGACAGTTTATGGTGGAGACTTGATATTGTTTTCACATAGTGTTATATTTTAGGGACATATCAAATTGAATTGAAAGCAAACGACACACAACAGGCACTTTACGCGTAGATTACTAATTGTTAGAGAAGTAAAATCAATGATTCAGCTTGGTTGTAATGCGACGCTTTGACATCACATATCCATCCTGCCGAACTGAAGTTCCATTCACAGCTCGCACTGGTATCCGTAATCGCCAATATATTTTGGCAAGCATAGCAAGCATGAAATATTTACACTTCTCGTTCTTCCAGAACTTTACTACACCAAAGCAGGAGAGGAGAATGACTTAATGGCTAGATAATCACAAAGCTCGTTTGTTTTTTGCCGGAAAGCAATTCCTGTACACCTGTTTTTATGTCTTTTTTTTGGGGGGGGGCTTTGCACCTGGCCTGAAAAAAAAATGTTGCCCAAGCCAGGCCCGGTAAAAGAAAACGTTGGCCTGCCCGAGCCCATTGGTTGGGCTACCCAGAGCTCCTGTACAACGTATCCCGCAAGTAACGAAACCGTCCTCGTTCCGGACAGCACAGCCCAGCCACCCACCATCGTTCTTACAGCGAGCATGCAGCACGTGCAGGAAGGCGCTCAACAGAAGCAATGGCACACGTCCCCATCAACAGAAGAAAACTAAGGCTACAAAAAAATTGCGAAGCTTCGCTGTATGTTTTGCCATGCATAATCCTCCAAAGAGCTTTCTTTAAGTACATGACGAACATATTTACTTAACTTAGGTGTGTAATGCGGCGAGTTGAGTGTCCAGTAAACTTTTCATGTTGCTAAAAATATGCTGTCGCTATTGGCTTGTACCTCACCCGTCTGTACATTTGTGCACTTGCCAAAATGACAACTTTCTGGTTTAAGTAAGTAAATATGTTCTCCGCGAGCGAGGACAATGAAAGATCGGTGGTGCCTGTGGTGGCATTGATGATAATACGACTGAGAGCGTCATGCTGCATGCGCAGATTGCCTCGTTCATCAAATATTGTTATATCTCATGTATAGCACTCTGAAACGCGGTTCCGAAAACACAGCGCGGTTTATTTATGCATCTCCGCCATTGTTCCAACTCCTTCTTCTTTTTCCTCAGCAGACTACCCACTACTAGCTTATGTCCCAAGTGTGTCGTGCCAGAACAAGAAGAAAAGTATGCCACAGATAGCCCCTCCCCCCACCCTGCAAACAAGTGGCCGTGGGCACTTGAAGAAAAAAAAAGGATCAGACGAAGCTTGTCAGAATGGGTGCCGGCTTGATCCTTCCAATGCTGACTGTGTCTTCATGCCCATAACGCAGAATTGTAAAATGATATTCAGAACTCTTGATGACTGGGAAAGGACCGTCATAGCGAGACTGAAGAGCACGGCGAGACGCATCGACACGAACAAAAACGTGTGAAGATGTCTGTAGGTTTGCCGGCAGAAAAACGTCGTTCTTACTGTGAGCTGAAGTTGGTGATGGGCGCAAGTTTTGCATGAAGATCCGCAGATGTTGGATGAAAAAAGATGGATCCGAAACACTATGCGTAGCAACGGGGCAGACGAGGTCACCAGGCAAACGGAGTGTGCAGCCATAAACCATCTCGGCTACAGAGCAGGCAAGGTCTGGCCGAAGTGTTAGACCGAGAAGCACGATGCATAAAAAGCTGCGGAGGAGGGCGTCAACAAATGTGTAGTGATAATGTGTGTTCGCGCAGGATAGAGTGAACTGCAAGTATTAAGCTCAGCTGTATCCATTGGGCGTCTCCACTATGCACTGCAGATACGATAGGCTCACTACAATATATATACGCGCGTATGAGTTGGAACTGAGAACGGGTCACATTCCCGAGCCCGGCCCCGCTGATTGCATCGAAGGGCCGACGCACTAAAGAGAATTTTAGTCTGTCCGGCACACCGATATTCGCAAAATGCTTGCGTACGTGTAGAAGAATACTAGGCATGAACGCAGCCTGGTGGGAAGGTGTGATACCAAATCTTCAGCGTGAGGCTGCGTTCATGCCTCGTTCGTGAAATATTGTTATATCTCATGTATAGCACTCTAAAACGCGGTTCCGAAAACACAGCGCGGTTTATTTATGCATCTCCGCCATTGTTCCAACTCCTTCTTCTTTTTCCTCAGCAGACTACCCACTACTAGCTTATGTCCCAAGTGTGTCGTGCCAGAACAAGAAGAAAAGTATGCCACAGATAGCCCCCCCCCCCCTGCAGACAAGTGGCCGTGGGCACTTGAAGAAAAAAATGATCAGACGGAGCTTGTTAGAATAGGTGCCGGCTTGATCCTTTCAATGCTGACAATGGCGAAGATGCTATAATAAACCACGCTGTGTTTTCGGAACCGCGTTTCAGAGTGCTTCCATCACCAACTTCAGCTCACACTAAGAACGACGTTTTTCTGCCGGCGAACCCACAGACATCTTCACACGTTTTTGTTCGTGTCGATGCGTCTCGCCGTGCTCTTTAGCCTTGCTATGATGGTCCTTTCCCAGTCATCAAGCGCAGTCATCAAGCGGATGAGCTTCAGCTGATGAATCTCGAGCAAATAAATTCGTTAATACGTAGCTAGCAAGCTGCAGGGTGCACGACGGGCACCTAATGTATTTGAGAAAGATGTAAATTGCTTTCAGTGCCGCGGCCATGTTTTCCGGAAGCTCTCGAGCGCCGTTCACGCCTAGTATTCCTCTACACGGGACCACCCTGCGTAGTGAGCATTTGCTTACGTGTATTGACAGGTACACTAGGTGGTCTGAAGCAGCTCCAATGCCTGACATCACGGCAGAAACAGTTGATCGTACCTTTCTTGCTACCTGGATTAGCCGTTTCGGTGTACCAACAACGGTGTCTACTGATCGAGGAAGACAGTTTGAGTTAGCGATTTTCACCTCTATCACATGTCTACAGGGTTGTGCGCTTATTCACACAACTGCGTATCATCCAGCATTAAATGGCTGAATGGAGAGACTCCACTGTCATCTAAAAGCAGCACTCGCCTCACAGCCTCACGCCGAAGATTGGGTATCACACCTCCCCATCGTGCTTTTCGGCCTACGTTCAACACTTCGGCCAGAACTTGCCTGTTCTGTAGCCGAGATGGTTTATGGCTGCACACTCCGTTTGCCCGGTGACCTCGTCTGCCCCGTTGCTACGCATAGTGTTTCGGATCCATCTTCTTTCATCCAACATCTGCGGATCTTCATGCAAAACTTGCGCCCATCACCAACTTCAGCTCACACTAAGAACGACGTTTTTCTGCCGGCAAACCTACAGACATCTTCACACGTTTTTGTTCTTATCGATGCGTCTCGCCGTGCTCTTCAGTCTCGCTATGACGGTCCTTTCCCAGTCATCAAGAGTTCTGAACATCATTTTACAATTCTGCGTTATGGGCATGAAGACACAGTCAGCACTGAAAGGATCAAGCTGACCCCCATTCTGACAAGCTCCGTCTGATCTTTTTTTTTCTTCAAGTGCCCACGGCCACTTGTCTGCAGGGGGGGGGGGGCTAACTGTGGCATACTTTTCTTCTTCTTCTGGCACGACACACTTTGGACATAAGCTAGTAGTGGGTACTGCTGAGGAAAAAGAAGAAGGAGTCTGAACAATGACGAAGATGGATAAATAAACCGCGCTGTGTTTTTGGAACCGCGTTTCAGAGTGCTAAACATGACATATAACAATATTTGATGAACGAGGCAATCTGCGCATTCAGCATTCCTTCTGAAGGGTTTTATTGCCTACTCGAGCCATGTCGAAAATATGCACCTGCAGAAATCTCTATCTGTTATTATAAGAACGCTGCGATAGGTACCACGCATAAAATATCACTTACCTCTCCAAAATGCTGTACGATGTGGTAAAGAGGTGACGACGGTAGTCCAATGATGAACGTGTCTAGCCGCTTGTCGGTTCGGGCAAGTTCGTTGAAAAACGCGCAACGAATGAGTGTTGGCGATGACAGGAGCTAAGGCTCTTTTCCGGACACCGCAGACAGCTCGCTGCTGTTGTGTACTTGAGGTGCTAGCGGACTCAACTGATCGAAGCAAGTCGCGACTGCTTTCTCCGTGTTCAAATAAGCTCTGATCGACTGAGGCGTCTCCCCATTGGCCGATTTCAGTACTGTCACGGTGTATGTGCAGGTGGCAATGTCTTCGCACGAATTCTAACCTCTCATGCGGACAAGCAAAACAGCTATTCTTCCCATTCATGCGCCCCCATCTGCCTGCCCTTCTTTGGTAGAGACATTCCTTCGAACATTTGGGTACAGGACCAGTTTCCTGTTAGCGCCTTGGAAGTTATCAGCAACTATTTTCTGACAAAGCGCCTCATCTACGATTCCAAGGACTGAAGGCTGTGTGTAAGAACGTTCGGAGAACAAAATATTTTGTGAGCCGGGAATCGCCCCCTTCTTTTGAAAGTGTCTGATTATCAACACTTCCAGTACGTCAGCCACATTAGCCATGGAGCCTGGGTGGCAGTGAAAGGTAAAAAAGGGTGAAGTTCTTCAGGGGAACCACTTGCTTTGTGGAAGTAGGAGCTAGTTCCAGAGGAACAATAAAATGAACTTTACTATTGTTTGATTGTGTAGCACGTTGTTACAATGAAACCCATGCAGGCACCTGAGTAAGCAAAATGTCGGTATTGCTATATTCATTTGACTATAGCTCAACGGTCTTCTTCACTGAAGTGCCCCGTAAATTTTTCCATATGTAGTGTGCATTCATGTGCACCGTAGTGGCCCTCCTCGGGTACCAGCTGGTCTGGTTGAGACGCTGCGTGAACTTCTAATGCTTGATTGATTGATAAGTGGGGTTGAACGTCCCAAAACCACCATACGATTATGAGAGACGCCGTAGGAGAGGGATCCACAAATTTAGACCACCTGGGGTTCTTTATCGTGCACCCAAATCTTAGCACACGGGCCTACAACATTTCCGCCTCCATCGGAAATCCAGCCGCCGCAGCCGGGATTTATTCCCGCGACGTGCGGGTCAGCAGCCGAGTACCTTGGCCACTATACCCCCACGGCGGGGCGCGTGAACTTCTAATGAAACGTGTGGTGCGAGAATAGGGAGTTTTAGCTTGTACGTATACTTCTTTACGTTACCGTGTTACCGGTTTACGTTTACCGTGTTACCGGCGCCCGAGTTTTAGCAGCGTTTTGCTACACATACGGGAACCTTTACGTTCGTACGTAAAAGTTTACGTTCGCCGATGATGATGATCATGGATGCACACATATTTGTTTTCTTTTAAATAAAACTTAACCAGCGGTGCGGCGCAAATATAATAACTTTTAACATGTAAAATTATCAAGTGTTTTGGTGCTATATAATCACCTAACCCATTAAAGTTGGCTGCGTGCAGAAGGCTATAAGGAGCCACTGCATAATTCTTTAAGCCTCTCTGGCTAAGCCTCTCTGGTTGAACGGTCAGCAGCTAGCCGCATTCGCAAAGGAGTGGTCGTCGATATGGCAAAGAGTGTGCTCCAAGATCCATTCCTGGCTCAAAATCTACCGTGGAAGTACATCGACGATCTACTGATTATGGATCTGCTACAGCCGCAGCCGCGGAGGAACCTTCACGAGAACGGCGTGTTAGATATCGACGGTGGATTGCTCCGTGCGTCGTCTGCTAGCCACGTCATGCTTCTATGTGCGCATACGTCTTGGAAATTTTCAAAGTGTGGTTTGTCCAGTCATGTCAGTGCGAGTGTAACTGTTTTACCTATGCCTATAATGACGTACGAGAGCATTTTATCTTTCGGATGCTTATGCGTTGTAATAAGATCAGCGAGTGCAACTTTCCAAAGTGCCGTTTATTGCTGTTGTACCCTCCATTCACCAGAATAATTTCAGAGTGGGTGTCGCTTTCTGTTTCAAGCATATCACAAAATGCTCTGGGCATCCTCCCAAATATGAGGACTATTAAATAGTGTATAAATGCAGCGTGTTACTATAGAGACTCGGTACCAAAAAAAAACAGGCTCTAGGCCATACATTTGGGCGCTGTTGGTAGGTGTAAATTACAACACTGTAGTTTATTGATCGTGCTAGGAGCCTTAGTTGTGTTTATTTGGCCGTGGTATCGTTACATAGGAATATTACTACCACATAAACAGTGACACATCGGTACTTAAACTTTACTGAAAACAGAGTTACCGCGTGCAACCGTGTGCTTAGATTTAAGAATGCTTTAAAGAAGCTAGACATTGGAAAAAATTCAGACGGCATGCCTTATCTGTAATGTCGTGTAACTTAACTGAAAATATCATCTTTGTTACATTGTCTTCAGCGTTTATGTGGCATTGTTAGTGACTGACTGAAGGCAGTAATAATTTTTGTAAAAAAAATGCTTGTCTCATTAATCAGGCTTTTGTTGTAGCACTGTCATGCACGTAATCGATCGATGAAAGCTTTCTGCTGAACTCTTATATAAGATTTTTGTGTTATTACTGGTGCGAGAACATGTGCATACTTGTGGTAAATGCAGTATAGTGTCAGCCCCTGAGCCACTGAACGAAGCGCGGCTGCGAGTATTTGTACATGCGCCGTCGACCGCCCATCCACACTTGCGCGGGTGCGGTGCTAGCACCTATAGCCCGATCTTTGGGAGGTTGCCCGATATGACAAATTCTTGAGCCGCTAGACACCAATGGCTAAGGTACCCTTTACTGGCTGCTGTGCATCTTCTTCATATTTTACCTTGATGAGATCAGCTCCTGTGTCATCCCTTCTCTCTGCACATAACAGTATGTTAAAAACAAAGTAGTGCACAACTGTCTGACACTAGGCATGTAGCTTATGCCTTTCTTCATGACTTATCTTCAGATGAAGGGGTGATTATTTCTACACTGTTATCTTCTGTCTTTTTAGGTGAAATGTGTTCTGGTTTAAGTGCAGTTCTCTAGTGGTGTCAGTTCTTCAAGGAGTGTTTAGAAGACGCCTCTGACATTCCAAAAATAACAAAACTTCCTCGTTGTGCCAACAGAACCTAACAGCTACTCATGTCTGCATTTTCCCATTAGTCTATTGCAAGATGGTCTGTTGAAGGCCGCGATTAAGTTTGGTGAACTACATGTGTGTGTGTGTGTATGCACATGACAAGGTAATCATGGTGGTGTTATCGGGTCGCTCCACACCTAAAAATCTCCAACTTTTTTTATGAACCACGATGTAATGAAAATACGGGGATGAGAGCCAGACACCTTGCTATGTGGAAGGAGTGAAAGCAACTACCTGTAGCAGCACCCTCTGCCGAGGCTCGTGCTCTAAACCCATTTTTATTTATTTGCAACACACCTTAATTGTATTTAGAGCAAAGTTTCAAGCCCATTTTGCAAAATATGCAGATATATATATCCATTTTGATGCAAATAACTGGGCAATAATGGTCAAATATTTTGCAAACGTTGCTTGTGCTAAGTCTGCGAAGTAGCGAGTGCCAAAAATGAGACACCCAAATAAAATTACGCACCACGCAGAGTTTCACACCGTTGGCACGCTTAATTATGCTTGTTGATTGCTTCTGATGGGACTTCGTACACGACTTTGAAGACTTCTGTTGTGTCTGTTTCAGCATATCTTGTTCACGCATACTCAACACACATAAAAAGGCCCTTAAAATACTTTGTGCCTTTTAGGTTATGCATTTTTAGGATTTGTGGTTACATTGATGTATAATTTGATGGGATGTTTGCAGTTGCATAGATGTATATCTGTTTGGTGCTGAAAGATGTGTATACTTTATGCAGGTTTCTGCAGCTGTGTGAAAATGAAGGATTGTTCAGTATCTCACCCAGTGTCGATGTTTTGAAATGGCATACAGAAGTCTGGAGAAGAAAAATCATGGCCTAGGGTAGAGACTCATTGCTCACTCAAAGTCGCAAAGTGTGCATAAAATTGTGACATAAACCTGGTGAAAAAAATATTTGGTTTTATTTTGTTTGACATATTTCATTACTAAAGTCACTACTCCGCTGGGGCACTCAAGCTTTCCAAAGCATCTTTGTAAATATTCAGGTATAACAAGCATCACAGAATGTATCACATGAGACCACAAAATGAAAACTATTTTAGCCCAGCCAGAAACTTTGATCTACAAAGTGAAAGCAAGAGGCAACATCTGAACAAGAGCCGGCTAAGCAATGTAAATATACATGATTTTATTGTCAATCACATAATTAACCGACTAGATTTATTGAGAAGTAGCTCGGGGACATTCAAGATCTTAAGTACATGTAACAAATTTCAGGTACATCTAGTATCACAATAATATATCTTGATAGCCCCTACAATGAAGACACTTTCTACACAGCCAAAAAATTTCATCTAGCTTTTGACCAAGCTGGGTATGCACAACACCTTAAAAGAAATAGCCAAAGCACAATGCATTTCGTAGCTTGAATTCGTGTCAACCACTACCATAAAAAAAGAAATTATGAACAAACTTGGCACAATTTACCACCAGCATGGCCAGAAAATTTATATCTCAACAAAAATTGGAAACACCGTTGCAGTAGCTAATATTCAAGGACACGTGCACCTCGACTACAACAGAGGCCGACGAAAGGCCAAAGCGGAGGCTTTGATTTATTTTTTGCATGCTTGTTGACGTGACGGAGTATTGTAATAGTGACAAGGGTCACAATTACACGGCCGTAAGAATAGACAGGTTTCAAAGCTGAAATTACAGGCAGCATACGCATAGAATATTCGGAAATAGCAGATGAAGTAGCCATATTGTTGCAGGAAAAAAACATGCACACGAGTGCAGAGTTGGTGTTTGGCAGTATTTGTAGTGATTGCGCAGGGTGTGATCCGTCAGGTCAATTTCCTCCAATCTAAGTGAGCTTTCTCGTTCTTTTTTAGTGCAACATCATCCTCCAGGCAAGTGTAGCTCCATCCGGGTACAAATCATCGAGCATTAGTTAAGGCGAAGTATATATGGTTTGAACTATATATATGGTGTATATATGAAGTATATATGGTGGAACCTGAACGAAGTATATATGGTGGAACCTGAACTTGGCAACGTTTAACGCTAGAACCTTATCTAGTGAGGGAAGTCTAGCTGTACTGTTCGAGGAGCTAGAGGGTGTTAAATGGGATATAATAGGGCTCAGTGAGGTTAGGAGGACAGCTGAGGCCTATACGGTGCTACAGAATGGGCACGTCCTTTGCTACAGGGGCTTGGCAGACAGAAGAGAACTGGGAGTGGGGTTTCTAATTCACAGAAACATAGCTGGCAACATAGAGGAATACTATAGCATTATTGAAAGGGTGGTAGGTATCGTAATTAAACTGAATAAAAGATACAAGATGAAGGTAGTACAGGCTTACGCGCCTACATCCAGCCATGATGACGCTTCAGTTGAAAGCTTCTATGAAGACGTGGAATCGGCAATGAGTAAGGTAAAAACACAGTATACTATAGTGATGGGCGACTTTAATGCAAAGGTAGGGAAGAAGCAGGCAGGCAGTAGGAGATTATGGCATCGGTACTAGAAACGCCAGAGGAGAGCTACTAGTAGAATTCACAGAACGCAATAATTTACGGATTTTGAATACCTTCTACCGAAAACGAGAAAACCGCAAGTGGACATGGAGGAGCCCTAATGGCGAAAATAAGAACGAAATAGACTTTATAATGAGTGCACACCCTGGAATCGTGCAGGATGTGGAAGTGATTGGCAAGGTACGATGCAGTGACCATAGAATGGTACGGTCTCGAATTCGCCTAAGACTTGAACAAGGAACGACAGAAACTGACACGCAAGAAGCCAATTAATCAGCTAGCACTGAGAGGGAAAGTACAGGAATTCAGAGTGTCGCTGCAGAACATGTACTCGGCTCTTAGTGAGGAAACCAACCTTAGCGCAGATACAATGAATAATAATCTGACGAGCATCATTACGGAGTGTGCAGTGGAAGTTGGAGGCAGGGTAGTTAGACAGGACACTGGCAAGCTTTCCCAGGAAACAAAGAACCTAATTAAGAAGCGTCAAATCATGAAAGTGTCACGTACAACAGACAAAATAGAACTGGCAGAGCTTTCGAAGTTGATTAATAGACGTAAGGTATGCGATGTAAGAAGGTATAACATGGAGAGAATTGAACACGCTTTGAAAAACGGAGGAAGTGTCAAAGCATTGAAGAGGAAACTTGGGATAGGCAAAAGTCGGATGTATGCACTAAGGGACAAAGAAGGCAAAATAACTATCAATATGGATAGGATAGTTAATATAGCGGATTAGTTTTACAGAGATCTGTACAGTAGCCGAGAACACCACGACCTTAATACTATAAGAACTAGCAGTAACCCAGATGACACCCCACCCAGTAATGATAGAAGAAGTCAGAAAAGCTTTGGAGAGCATGCAAAGAGGCAAAGCTGCTGGTGAGGATCAGGTAACATCAGATCTGCTGAAAGATGGAAGACAGATTGTGTTAGAAAAACTAGCCACCCTGTTTACGAGGTGTCTACTGACGGGAAGAGTACCAGAGTCTTGGAAGAACGCTAGCATCATCTTAATACATAAGAAAGGAGATGGCAAGGACTTGAAGAATTACAGGCCGATCAGCTTGCTCTCTGTAGTATACAAGCTATTTACAAAGGTAATTGCTAACAGAGTAAAGAAAACGTTAGAATTCAATTAACCAAAGGAACAAGCAGGATTTCGAACAGGCTACTCAACAATTGACCACATTCATACTATCAATCAGGTAATAGAGAAATGCTCAGAGTATAACCAACCACTATACATAGCCTTCATAGATTACGAGAAGGCGTTTGATTCAGTAGAAATATCAGCCGTCATGCAGACACTGCGGAATCAGGGCGTAGATGAAGTATATATAAACATTCTGGAAGAAATCTACAGGGGATCAACTGCTACCATAGTGCTTCATAAAGAAAGCAACAGAATACCAATCAAGAAGGGTGTAAGGCAGGGGGACACAATTTCCCCAATGCTATTTACCGCGTGCTTACAGGAGGTTTTCAGAAGCTTAGATTGGGAACAGTTAGGGATAAGAGTCAATGGAGAATACCTTAGTAACCTGCGCTTCGCCGATGACATTGCATTGCTGAGTAACTCAGGGGATGAATTGCAACTCATGATTACGGAGTTAGACAAGGAGAGCAGAAAGGTGAGTCTTAAAATTAATCTGCAGAAAACGAAAGTGATGTACAACAATCTCGGCAAGGAGCAGCGCTTCGAGGTATGTAATAGTGCACTTGAAGTTGTAAAAGACTATGTCTACTTAGGGCAGGTAATAACCGCAGAGCCGAACCACGAGATTGAAGTAACTAGAAGAATAAGAATGGGGTGGAGCACATTCGGCAAGCACTCTCAAGTTATGACAGGTAGATTGCCACTACCCTCAGGAGGAAGGTATATAACAGCTGTATCTTGCCGGTACTTAGCTACGGAGCAGAAACCTGGAGACTTACAAAGAGGGTTCAGCTTAAATTGAGGACGACGCAGCGAGCAATGGAAAGAAAAATGGTAGGTGTAACCTCAAGAGATAAGAAGAGAGCAGAGTGGATTAGGGAACAAACGGGGGTTCAGGATATCATAGCTGAAATCAAGAAGAAATGGACATGGGCAGGGCATGTAGCGCGTAGACAGGATAACCGCTGGTCATTAAGGGTAACTGACTGGATTCCCAGAGAAGGGAAGCGGGTTAGGGGGAGACAGAAGGTTAGGTGGGCAGATGAGATTAGGAAGCTTGCGGGTATAAATTGGCAGCAGCAAGCACAGGACCGGGTTAACTGGCGGAACATGGGAGAGGCCTTTGTCCTGCAGTGGACGTAGTCAGGCTGATGTTGATGATGATGATGATATATGGTTTGAGCCTGGCGACATGAACGTCACTATCGACGTGACGTAGCAAAAACACGTCAGCTGGTGCTATTTTGTATACCATGTCACAAAATTGGCGTAAGGTCTTGTACGGACCAGAATGACAAGAAAGCAGTTTTTCTGCCGAGCTAACACTGCACGAGGGCGTCCAGAGCAGTACAAGAGAACCAAAAGGCAATTGTGTTTTTGTGCTGATGATCGTAGCATCGCTTTTGAGAAGGTTGCGACGTCTTGACGAGCGACCTCTCGGGCATGGACGGCCGAGTGATTGCATCGTGGGCGTAATTGGTCGTTGAGCATATAACACCAGATGGTAGGAATGTGTCGAACGGCAAGACAGGGCCGCAGCCATACAAAAAAAGAATGGGGAAAATCGAGCAGTTTCGTTACAGCACGAATCGTAGGCAAAATGATTGTACAGTAAAGCGGTGGACAAAGTGATGGGGATTGTCGGAAACGTACATGGCCAGCATGTCAGTTAGGAGTGTGGTTTAGTCGCTCAGTGAGCCCCTTCCTTTGATGGTGGTATGCGGTAGCAATCTTGTGTTCAGAAGCTCAAAAGCGGAAAGTGCCATCGTCGACCTTTGACAATGAGTAACGGCCACGATCCGTTAGTAACTGTGGAAAGGTGCTGTGGTGTAGAGTAACATCGAGGAGTAGAAAGTCCACAACGTTTGCTGCACAGCTGGTCGGCGTTGCTTGTGCAATGGCGTATCTTGCTGCATAATCTGTCACAATGGCAATCCACCTGTAGCGAGAGAGGAAGACGGCACTGCGGCCAACGTGGTCGTGTCAAACTCGCTGCTTTATTCGACTGCCGAAGTGGAGCGACGGTGGCTGCCACACCGAAACCGCCAGGCGCGTGAGCTTGTTCTAATTCTCACGCAGCTCGAGCTAGCATCAGCTGCGCGAGAGGCGCGGCGCGGTGATCGAGAATTGACAATGATAATCATGCGTATAGGCCCCCCCCAGCGCTTTGCGTGATTAGAAGTGTATATAACAAAGAAAGAGACTATACACGTGAACGACAATCCGCAAGGTGTCCGTTTGGGAAGTCCAGTTTGTCAACATGTACTGACCATCGAGAAGCAGTGGGTCTCTGGTGGGCGACACTGGGAGTTGCGCAGTGGACGAAGAAGTAAGCGTTCGGTCGCTGTGTTTGCAACACAAGTCGGTGACAAGATAACCAGCTGGGGCCAGCTGGGAGGTCACAGGATGTCGCAAGTGAGCATTGTAGGTAGATGTGCGTTCAGGGTGAGATGAGGGCGGGTGTACAAAAGTCGATTTGGCCCCTGCGTGCGAAGCAAGAACTCAGTAGGAGGTATGTCATGTGATCCAGCAGATGTGGATTCTGGAGAAGACTCTGTGGGCGTACCTTGACTTGGGGAAGCACCTTCAGTAGTCTTTGCACGTGGGTTCGTGCGCAGGTCAGTATGGAGACGGGTGCCTGTATGGCAGGCGTGAGATGTGCGGTCTGCTGTGACATAGGCGGACCAGGCACACCGTCCTCAGGAGCGTCGGTCATACTCGCAGCGCCTCGGAAGTTTGGCCGTGGTCGATGGCTGGTGGCTTTAACTTCGGCTGCGGGAGACTGTGAGGCTGGTAGAGAGTCCCTTTCGAACATTGGGGATGGTGAAGGTTCAGCGACCGGGAAGTGAATAGCGGGTGGAAGGATGTCTGCGCCAGACTCCGAGGCGTGCGGCCAGGTAGCCGTCGTAGAGTCGGATAGGGCCACGGTGTCATGTGCCGTCGATGTCACGGAAGATGTGCATGTGGCAGGCACGTGCGACGAAGCTGCGCATGGGGGCTCTGAGGGATGTACCTCTCGGAGGGGAGGTAAGTCGCAGTGGGGGCGTCTTCTACCTTGTGGTCATAGTCAGATGCAGGAGTGGATGTAGGAGTGGATGGGGACAAAGAGTGGTGCATGAGCGGCGAACGTGTCCGATGACCTGGCAAAGACGGGGAGTGGTAAGAATTTGGCGAGAAAATGATCTGGTTGACGATAGTGATCTGGTTCGGCATGTAGGGCGAGAAGGTATGATCATCGAGCAGCAGGTGGTTGCGACTGGCATAACCGTTGACGCTTGGTTTGCCATTGTCGCTGACTAAGACATTGGCTGTCGGTTTTCCAGGGTGGCGGCAAGCACATGACGTTTACTGCAAAGCTCCATCGTGGTACCCAGCACATTCACCAAATGTTGCGGGAAGAGGGCAGAGGCACACGAGTGCATAGTTGGTATATTGACAATAATTGCAGCAGTTGTCCAGGGGGTGACGAGTCGCGTCATCTGCTTCCAATCTGAGCGAGCTTTTTCGTTCTCTATATTGCAACAATATTCCACTGGCCCTAAAAAATCAGGTATGCAAGTTGTCTAATGCAAATCCGAAACAGCAATAAAAAAACTACGCTAAAGTACGATCCGAAGGAAGCCTTGGACATTATGGCAAAAGCGGGCAGATCCCCAAACGTGAGCTCGACCATCTTGTAGTTCCCCACTCACATCACCAACGGAACGTGATATCCTCCCAAATAAAAACGAGACTACACACTTGATGGCCAGATACATGCTGCGCTGAACACGGACATGCCTCTCGTACAATAAGGAACATACCTCATGTATAAAGATAGGATAACTAGCTATAATGAGAAAAACAAAAGCATATGTTAACACAAGAAGGTTATTCCCACCGTTTAGTCCAAACAAAACAGCAGACAAGGGCCATTTTCTGGGGGTAGCTCTAGATGAACAACTTCCCTAATCCAGTCCGTCTAAGATGGACATATTCGAACAACCATAAATTCGTACCAGAAAGGACGTGCAACACTCTAACACATGTTATAGGGTTGTAGTTATGTTGCCAGAATGCTTGCAGTTACTCTGTAGACCCTTTCATTGAGGTTGGCCACTGCTCTGCACATCTCAAACTTTGGCGTCTAAATGTGAGCAGTCCAGCAAGCTCACGAGGCGGCTTTGAGGCAAAGCTTTGACGTTTCCCCGTGCGAGACTAAGCCGATATTGCATTAAACCTTGATAGACATTCGGTAAAGTTGTATCCAAATGAAAAAATTGGAAGCGCAAACCAACGGACACAAGGGAAGAGACAAACAAGCCCTTTGTCCCGTTTGTTTGCGCTTCCAATTTTTCATTATGAATTGAACCAACGGACACAAGAGAAGAGACAAACAAGCCCGTTGTCCCGTTGGTTTGCGCTTCCAATTTTTTCATTATGAATTTGTACCAACTAGCCCGCCTGTCAACCCTTCTGAAAGTTGTATCCTTTGAACCATAAAGTGAGAGAAAGAGGCAACATCTGAATCTCGAGCTTGTGTCCCATAGCTAAAATTTTTCAGCCTGAGATAAAATTAGGGAAACAACAAATTCCACAATGAAGAGGAGGCTGTAACTAGATGAAAGCATATATTCACCTACAGGCATCATATGAGGTCGGTTAGAAAAGTATCCAAACTTTGGTGGAACAGCAAAAACGGGCATTATTGGAGCATTGTAAACCTAAACACCCTCAAAGTAGTCCCCTTGGGACTCTAGAGACTGCTCTTAGAGGTGCTGCCATTGCTGGAAGCATTCTAGCACTGCTCCAGTCGCTCCCTCATTTTCCTTGCAATAAAAAAAACCAATGAGAGCACTGTGCATACCTCACTCAAACACTGCATCCCAGCGACTGACGAAATTGCCAGGCGGGAAAAAATTCACACGTGCACACGAAGGTTCAAAATCGCCTAATGTAAGCGCGCTTGTTCGAGATTTATGAAGTGCTTGCAAAAAAAGGGGGTCGGATACTTTTCTAACAGACCTCGTACATTTTCCACTGGCCTTATGTGAGACAGAGGGACAATGTATTGGCAACAGCAAGTGGCAAACGGGAGGCGCTATCTGCAGAGCTTGTTGAACAGCTAACAGCAAAGCATCATTAAGAGCAGCTGTTGCAGTTTTGGTACAACCATAAAATTGTTCATAAAATATGCATAAACCTCCATGTAACAAAGTACAAAAACATCACCGATACAAATCATCGCATTGAAGGTTCTTCGCATAAGAGTTGTTACTTCTACGGCGAAATCCTTTGCAGTGCTATTCAAGTGATTTTATGACTTCTGCGTTAGATTACCACACTGCATTTTTTTCTACTTCAACTCTTTCCAAAATTTAGAAAAATGTATTCCCCTTCAACTGTAGGTGGTTGGTCTCTGTTGCACGGAAGATGACTTGACAAACGCTAAAACTACATGTTTTGACCACTGGCACTAGCAGATGTTTTAGTGTATTGCCTTCTTTTATCGATTTTTTATAGAGCGCATGGACATTCAAGTGCTAAATAAAAATGAAACTTCACCCTTCATTTTCTCCCACGAATAATTAATTTCCACTGTGAAACATGGGGTTAGAGTTCTCAGGGTGCAGTTTGTCAACCTAAAACCAAGTCATTGTATCTCTTTAATGTTCATTCCAAGGAGCCATGACAAGCAATTTTCATAATCTGTATTATAAAGTTGGTCCTTTGCTGTTGACAAATGAGCTGGTGAAATTTCACCACATTTGGTTGAACACTTAATTTATATTGAGGATTGTTATAAACACGCCTGTGGCCCGGTAGCCTCACAACAGTACATATGACCATGACATAGTAAGACACTTGCTTTGTGAGCGTATCTACCCCGCCCAACAACTGTTTCATAGTCAGTTGGGTACAATGGAGCTACTTCAACTTTTGTATGCCTTGGAATTAAAAATTGAAGAATTTGCACTGACTAAAGCTCGGGAGAAGACAGATCTCCTGCATGAAACACATAACGTCCCACACCCATGGCAACATAACGGTAGCTGGCAGTGGGGGAGTTTATAGCTGGAGACTTCTATAGCTGACTTAGCAATTAGATATTATTTTTTAATGTCTGTTTTTTATACATTTACAGGCACAATAGATGCTCTACAATTTTTAGCTGAGAATAGGAGTACGGAGGGTGACCTTGTCATGGCCCCGAATAAGTACTTAGTTATGTCGGACTTAGTTACATGGAGGTTTAAACGGATCCATCTACTTATTTATGAATGACTTTATGATTTCAAGCTGCGCTTCTTGATAGCTACTGTTGTGCCTGTGCTCCTCAGCTAGTGCCTCTAGCTCCTGCCGCCTTTGCTTGAGCTCAAACTTCTTTAGCTTGAATTTTGCCTCCTGCTCCGCCTGCTTCTGCTGAAGCTCCATTTCTTTCAGCTTCATTTTCTCCTCATGGCGCTTTATTTCGAACCGGAGGCGGTCCTGTTCAAGTTGGAGGCGGCCCGTTTCAAGTTGGAGGTGGCTGTTTTCGATTGCAGTGTCCCGATCACAGCGGGCCTCAATGAGGGCATACGTTGCCTCAGCGTACCGCTGTGGACCTGCACAAATTTACAAGGAACAGTTAACTGTCTTAGGCTCAAATGGATGAGCAAGTGCAACAGTTTACAAAGCACCATGATTTTCTACTGAGCACACATGGTTCTTTTTAACACAGTAGACTCTCAGTAAACTGAAATCAATTAAAGGGAATTGTTGCCTAAATGAAACAACTTCATTCAACACGGTTGCTTTCGTACTTAGATCTCCACTTTTTTTTATCTCGGAGCTACTGTCACATGGAAAACATTTTCTAGTCTCTTCACATTCATTTAACGAGGGTCTACTGTACAGTACTATTCCAAAACACTAGAATTATTAAACACAGGCAGGTAAATACTGTATAAATAGTCAAGGTG
>WOVY01016179.1:0-16435 GCA_013436015.1 Rhipicephalus annulatus
TTCTCTTGTTTTTCTCATCACCGCTTTCCTTTGGAGTCTAAACCCTCCTTCGGCATATACCGACCCGACTTTGTCCATCGCGGAGGCTTGTCGGCCCGATATTTACTAATCCCTCCTAGGGACATCCTTGCCTTCGAGGGCACGGCGATTTACGTACTCCTCTGCGAGCTCTGCCGCTCTCGTGATAGTATCTACTCCTTGTCTATCCTGAACCCAGTACCTAATGTTTTCAGGTAGACGCCGAAAGAATTGTTCCAACGCAAAACACTGCAGAGTCTTTTCCGCGTCGCCAAGCGCACCCTCCTCTCTAAGCCATTCCTCCAGATTACCTTTAAGGTGTACGCAAACTCTGGGTATGACTCGTCTTGGCTTTCTCGATCTCACGAAATTTTCGCCTGAACGCCTCCGCTGACAGTCTGTACTTTTTGAGCAGACTCGCTTTGACTCTGTCATAGTCGTCTGCGTCTCTTTACCCATACGGGCTATAATGTCAGCTACTTCATACGGCAGCAGCGTAAGCAAGCGCTGGGGCCACGTGTTTTTAGCAAAATTTTCCCTCTCGCACGTGCGCTCAAAGTGCACCAGAAAAAGACCCATGTCCCCTCCTACCGCGTAGGATGGCATCAAATCTGTCATTCGGCGCTCTCTTTCTCGTGCCACTGCGCTAGCTCCGTTCATTGATGAGCCTTTGCTAGTTCAATTTCTAGGCGTTTCATTTCCATACGATCGATACGTTCTCTTTCCTCTTCTCCTCACGACGTCTCTGTTCCTCTTTTTCCTCCCGAGCCTCTGCTCCTCTTTTTCCTCACGAGCCTTGCTCCTCTTTCCTTTGCGTAATAGCCTCCAAGCATTCGCTCAGCTCATCGTCATCTGCCCAGATCTTCTCGATGGCGTCAATGATCTCCTGCTTTCTTTTCGTCTCGGCAATTACCTGGCCCAGCTCTCGGGCCAACTCTAACAACTCTGGTTTTTTAGTCCCTTCAAATTCATGGCGGTCCTTGGTGCTGCTAACTCTTTTAACTAAACAACTTTGACGTACTATCAATACTCCGTCAACCGTTACCAAATCACTGCTTTGTTTACAATCCTACGCAAAGCCTGGTGTGATATCTCAGCAAAGAAAAGCAGTGCACTCACCCTATGCAGTCATGAATTCGGACGCGTTCCTTCCCGTGTTGTCAGAGATGCCACGAAGCAGTTTTGTCCGACTCTAGGTCCTCCAGACAGCAGGTCTCAGCATTGCCTCCTGGTCGATGAGCTCGATCCCACCGCTGCCATCCAGTTGTTGTGGTCTGGGTCCTGTGGGTCTCGTCGTTGGTAGCTGGCTCCCATCGGACTCGTCCCTTATAGCGAGAAGCAATGCTTATATGGAAAAACAGAGAACAGACGTTTATTTACATTAGAGAGAGGTCAATAAGAAAGTTTAGAATATAGTGGCGTTCTTCGTACATGGCGAGCTCTCCACTCGAAAAAAGCACACCGAATGAGCCGTGGGGGCTCATTATAAAGGGTCTGTCCTCCCCAGATCCTAGATCGGGGACCGCGTACAGATGGCACCGGTCCAATCACGGACCACACATTACCCGCGAGGGTGACGAGCACGCACGGTCCACGCGAAACGTTCAAAACTGAAGCGTGGTCACCGCACGGCCATGTGGCACGAACGCGGCTCCCCCCCCCCGTCAAGGTGTGTCGCTGGGCGAGGGGTCTGGAGTTGATGACTGCATCCATCGAAAGGGCCGCCGTAAACAGCGTCAAGGGTGCCGAACGACTCGTTCAATTAGCGGGACGATTCCCGGCCGCCGCCGCCGCCGTCATCTTCCAAAGAAGAAGCCTGCACCGGTGGTCCTCCCGAACTGCTCACGGCGCCGCGGCGGCAGGACGCCGCACCCTCCGGCCAGGTGGGAAACAATACATGGCGGACACAGGCCGCCAACCCGTTTGGCGACTCAAAAGGAACATCAAAAGGAACGCCGATCCATTGTCAGACATGGCGCCGGTCCTAACAGTATACGCCACAGTTAATAGGGGAACAAGAACAAGCTTTTGTAAGGCTTGCAGCATTGGGCGGCGCTCTCGTAACGTTATTCGAATTGTGCGACGACTGGTTGTTCTTTGGCTGTTTTAAAACGCTTTATAAGTCGTATTAACGCGATTGCTTTCAAGAAATCAGGCCTGCCTAAGGCAAGTTTGCCAGCAAGTCCCAAGCGCCGGTGTGGCTCAGTGGTAGAGAGCTGGCACCAAGTGTACTCGGGTTCGAACTCCACTGTGTCATTGGTGCTACGTTTTTTTCAATGCGAAGCAATTCTTAGCGAACTGCAGCTACTTTGAGCACATCTATCTATCTATCTATCATCTATCTATATATCTATCTATCTATCTATCTATCTATCTATCTATCTATCTATCTATCTATCTATCTATCTATCTATCTATCTATCTATCTATCTATCTATCTACTAACTAACTGACAGTTAGTATCTACCAAGGAACGACAAGAACACACATGGGCAATTTTAACGCACGAGCGCTACAAAATACGGGACATCGGTAGCGTCTACCCGACGAATGCAAAAAATAAATGTCGGAATCCTAGGGAACTGAACCCAGCATTTTGCGTGAACATCAAGCATTTTTTACCGCAGAGCTACGCCAGTCTCGAAACTACTTTTCAAATAGATGCCAATATTCTTGAAACGTCAATAGCGGTTGCAATTCTGCCTACCCAATTTTATAAAACATTACATATGTACTACTTGATACAGCCGTCACGTCGGGTTAACGTATATTGTGGTTAGTTGCCATGCGCTGAAGTTGAATTATGTAGCAGTGTCCAGGGCGAGCATCCTCCCGAGCATCACCGCTTCATATCAGCTTCTGCATTGCATTGCTGATACGCAGTTCCAGTTGGCATCCGCGCAAAGTGCAAAAAAAACTGGTTACATAACATGCATCTGCAACACTTTCAACATATGTCCTCTGGTGCTGCAACATTTGTACATTATTAGGCTTCATTTCATGACGTATCGCTCAATAAAAAAATTCCAACACGGTCACCTTCCTTTCGGATGCTTCGCATAACGTCGATGGCCAGGTATACGTGGGATCTGCCGATCTTTTTTTTTTTCTGATTTCGCGCGATGCGGTTATGGACACCGGTGGCGGACAGCTGCGTATGACCCAAGTTGTGATCTCATAACACCTTTCACTTTTGCTTTAAAATTCCTGGCGGCGAGGGTGAACCCTGTGTAGTTACCCAACCTTGTGTAATTATGTTCGGTTATAGCGGCGATGCATAGCTAACGTCTCCAAGTGTTTACTATTCAACCTGTATCGCCCCTTGTTGGCTTGGTGGTGGGTGGCCAACATCGCCGCCGAACTGTACACAATATGTATGGCCAACTCCCCCCCCCATCCATCTCCCTGACCGCCACCCGAAAAAGGTGGCGTGCCAGACAGAGAACCGGTTCCTTTTTTCCAAACCAAAGCAGTCTTTCCCCAAGTTTCATGTCGTGCATAGCCAGAAAGAGAACAAAAACAGTCAGAGCAATCTCACCTTTTCTTGTCTCGAAACACACTCACCGAAGCGATCGGCCCGGGATATCGTGCAACCAAGTTGGGAAGCGGCGACCTCCTTTTCGAGTTCCAAAAGGACTTGTTTTGGGCTAGTTGGTGCATACTTGGTGCGAAGGACTGTGTGGCGCTGTTCTGTCTTCTCTCCTGCTCTTCCTGCTTCCCGTTATGTTTTTTGCGCCTCAGTCTTCTGCACCTCCTTTTGGAGGTTCGCGACAAGCTCCAATACGACAACTTACCTAAACTGGGAGCGTTTGGGGATGTCGCAGTTTCAGTGGGCCCACACAGGTCAATGAATACGGTGCGCGGTGTGGTCTCTGATGACGACCTGCTTGGACTGTCTGAAAGTGAATTATTGGAAGGCTGGTAAGACCAGAATGTAGTCAAGGTCCAAAGAATAATTATTCGACAAGACAAAGAGGAAACACCCTCAAAACACATAATCATCATCTTTGGTACCAGTGACTTACCTGATTCAATTGAAACTGGCTACTGCAAGCTCCATGTCAGGCCCTATGTGCCAAACCTCGCAGATTTTTCAAGGGACATGGGTCACAAAGCTGCAGAGGGCGCATTACTTGCGCAAAATGTGCATCCAACGAGCACGCATCAGATACGTGTACCTGAACAACAAGCTGTACTAACTGTGAAGGCGACCATGCTGCCTCTTCGAGATAGTGCCAAAATCTGTAAGAAAAAACACAAATTTTTGAGATTAAAGTGAAGTTCAATCTGTCCTTTCAAAAAGCACGTAAACGGTTCTCCCCGGGCCACTGCAAGCACAGTGAGGCCCGAAAGCACCGTGAATGTGTCTGCCGAGCAGGCACCATCCGCCACCTCACAAGAGGTGATGGATACAAGTCACACTCCTCCGGCCCAGAGGCGCCGAAAAAAAGGCGCAGCTCTTTGGAGGCGCACTGAAAAGAAAAGTCTACGCATTACCAGGGCCTCCTAAAGACCCTGTAACCTAAGGCAACATTTTGTACACACAGCACCACACAGATTAAAAATGACACAAATAATACAGTGGAACGTCCGAGGACTGCTGAAAAAACTCGACGATATTCATGAACTCTGTTACACAAACATACACCAAAAGTGCTGTGTGTACAAGAGACACACTTGAAATTGAAAAACACAAACTTTCCAAGTTATTACGTTATTGTTTCGAAAAGATCGGAATGATGTAGTCGCATCATCCGGTGGTTTTGCCATTGTTGTGGATGCAGGAACTGTTTGTACACATTTACCACTTCAGACGTCTCTTGAAACAGTAGCCGTCTGAGCCATTATCTTGAACAAATTGGTCACAATTTACTCTATCTATATACCTCCTCAGCCCCAACTTAGTAAACAATAATTCAAGGTGTTGATTGATGAACTTCCAGAACCGTATCTTCACCTTGGAGATTTTAACGCACATAGCAGTCTGTGGGGTGACTCGCACTGCGATGCACGAGGTCGTCTGATTGAACAGTTTCTTTTCTCCTCTGGCGCGTGTCTCATCAATATGAAAGAGGCAACTTATTATAGCCTCGCAAAACAATACCTACTCGTCAATCGACCTATGCATTGTATCTCCATCGCTTCTTCCCCTACTTCACTGAAAAGTCATTAATAATTCTTTTGGAAGGGATCACTATCCTTTAGTTCTGAGCTCAGCAGTACCAAATGAATGCCCTCCACAGGTTCCCAAATGGCTGATAGAAAAAGCCGATTGGGACCAGTTTTGGCAAGGCTGTTATAGCTTAAGTTGGACTGACATATGCGGTTATAGTCTAGATGCAGCTGTACAATACTTTACTGCTTTCCTTATTGAAGCTGCAGCTAAGTGCATCCCGCAAAACATCTGCACTAGGCGGAAAACGACGAGTACCCCGGTTGGAAACAGCGAGTACCGCAGTGCTCGCAAACAACAAAACAAAGCATGGAGTCTGCTTCGAAACTCACCGACCACCAAAAATCTTGTCAATTTTAAAAGCATCAAGTCTCAAGTCAGGAGAACGCGTCGATGGGCCAGGAGGGAGAGCCGGCAGAGGTTTTTATCTGGAATCAACTCATATACACATGAAGAAAAAGTCCGGAGCATGGTCGGTAGGGTAGTAGGACGAGATCCACATCCTCTTCTTTTAGTAAACACACAAGGCAATGGTTTTGAAGAGCAAGCGAACTCCCTCCGTGCACTCTTCGATCAGGTCTCCAGCTCAGTCCATTGTTTCAACGATACAAAGCAAGAATAGAAAAACAGGAATGGTAGAACGCAAATCCTCAAGCAATGAAGCATACAATGAACCTTTCGTCTCAGCTGAGTTAAAAGCATCGTCAAACTGCTGTAACAGGACCGCCCCAGGCTCCGACCGTATATTATACGAAATGCTCAAACGCCTGCCTCCCTAAACCCAAAAGCTCTCCTTTCTTTGTATAATGCCGTTTGGTTGTCTGGTGAGATCCCTTCCACCTAAAAAGAAGCAGTCATTATTCCGATTGTTAAACAGGGCAAGGAGCCATCTTCAGCATCAAGCTACAGGCTGTTGCGCCTTTGGGTAGCGTGGTGCGGACTCGGGCCATCCGAGTCCCCGGAGAGGACGAGTAGAGAAGCCGGAGAAGGAGAAAAAATGTTTATATACAGTATTTACATGGTAGCGTGGTACAACATGAAAGAGAATCACCCACGAGCGCCTCTGCGCTAGCGTTTTTATACATCGTCCGCCTTCCCAAGATCCCTTGCAAGGAAAATTATGCGCAGGATACTCCAATGAGATCGTCGTCTTCCTCTCCGTCCCCGAAGAGGGAAAGCCAAACACCGCCTCCCTCTGAACCTAGGAAAGGGGCAAGGCATGCCCAGTTCGCTGTTTGGTGAGGGAGACCCCACGCGCCAGCGTGGCACCACAGTGAGATGACGTGGAATCCCATGCGCAAAGTCGCTCCTTGATGCCGCCAGGTTGACTCAAGCAATGCAGAATACCCCGTACAGCTGCTGGGTCGACGCTGCTTCGGAGTGTTGCTCTCGGCTGCTGACAAAGCTTGGCCAACGACTTTTGTGTCAAGAGGAGCCGGCGACGTGGTTTTTCCCGATTGTCCGCGTCCGTCGCCGTCCCGGTGCAGGGTTGACTCATCAACAGCTGCCAGGTGCCAGCAGGCCGCGAAGACCACGTGGAACTTGGGCGAGGCACAACAGCACCCCCGCCGCCAGATGATACATCGGGAGGTCGAGTTGTTCCATGCAGCTCGGCCGGATCGATGTCGGCGACGTTCCGGCAAGGCTCTTGCTTTCTCGAAGGGCCTGGTCAAACTGGAATGCTCCAAGAGCTGGGCCTCTGCGCACCGCTTCGGTGAAAAGTGGGTGACAAGCTCCAAGAAACGACCTTTGTCAGCCACACACAATGCGACAAGCACCGCGTGCACGCCACTCTCATCGCCAGGCCTCAGATTTTACAAAGCAAACATCTTATCTTAATAACTTAAGCTCAAGGAAACAATGTGCATACCAATCGGGACAAGTGTCCAGTAACTCTTTCATACGTAATTCCATTGGAATCGAGATAACATTATAATCAAGCTAAACAAGCAAACTGTAGAGCTCGGGACAACGAGGGAGTCAGTGAAAATTTCTCTACGCCCTCACTGTAACACATTGGAATAAAAAAAAAGTACACATAAACTAGGTAAAGGTAAACAAAAAATCAAACAAACCTTCCGCGTCTTTTGACGAGTCAAAACGCTCGACTTAGGGCGTCTGCATTTGTATGAAGGCCACCTCTCTTGTAGCGCACCTCGAAATTGTGCTGCTGCAGTGCTATGCTCCATCTGAGCAAACGACCATTCTTAGGTGACATTTGGTGTAACCAGGTTAGTGGAGAGTGATCAGTTTCTATAATAAACTTAGAGCCAGCAACATAGCAGCCTAGTTTTTGTACGGCCCAAACAATGCAAGCACATTCTTTTTCCGAAGTGCTATAAGCCTCTTCCCTGCTGCTCAATTTGCGACTCAAATACAAAACCGGCCGCTCCTCTCCACTCTGGTCCGTCTGACATAGCACTGCTCCTAAACCGCGTTCGCTTGCATCACACTGAATAGTGAAAGGTTTTGCAAAATCCGGTGCCCTCAAGACGGGTTTCTCACTCAATGCGTGCTTCAGCTTCTGAAAAGCGTCTTCCTTCTTAGAGTCCCATTGAATGTTCACAGGTTCGGTCTTGCGTAAACTATCTGTCAAAGGGCTGGCAATCTCGGAGTAATTCGGGACGTAATGCTGATAGTAACCTGTGAGGCCGAGGAATGCTCTCATCTCGGTCTTAGTGCTGGGACGACGATAACCGACCACCGCGGCTACCTTGAGTTCGGACGGTCGACGACGCCCATTTCCTACAATGTGCCCTAAATAGCTTACTTCAGCACAGCCCAAATGACATTTCTCTCTCTTTACCGTAAGACCTGCATTTTTGATCCGTTCCAAAACCATCCGAAGGTGTTCAACATGGTCTTCCCATTTGTCCGAAAATATCGCCACATCGTCTAGGTAAGGCAGCGCAAATTTCTCGAGCCCGTGGAGAACCTTATCCATCAGGCGGCTGAAACAATACGGCGCGTTCTTGAGCCCAAAGCTCATCATCAAAGGACGAAAAGTGCCCAGGGGTGAGATAAAAGCAGCGTATCGACTCGCGCGCTCTGTCAAAGGGACCTGCCAATACCCCCTAACAAGGTCTAACGTAGAAATGTATTTTGCCTTAGACACTGTCTCTACCCTCTCTTCAATGTTAGGAATAGGGTAAGTCTGGTCGACTGTTACAGAGTTCAAGCGGCGATAGTCCACGCATGGCCTTGGATCACGGCCCAGAATCTCAACCAAAATCAAAGGCGAGGTGAAATCACTGTCTGCTTCGATGATAACACCTAGGTCGATCATGCGGCGAATTTCGGCCTCTAGTATCTCTCTCTGTCTAGGTGACACCCGATACGGCTTACAGCTGATCGGCTTGTTAACCGTCAGCTCAATGTCGTGCTTAATCACATCCGTTTTGCCTGGCTTCTCGGAGAAAACGGTAGCGAATTCCTGTACTAAAAGCTCTAAATCTTCCTTTTGAGCCTTACTTAGGGTGTTCCCTGTGTCTACCCTATCTGACAATGTGCTGCTGACCGTGCCATCGGAAAGACAAAGGATTTCCGCGCCCTCATCCTCAGGAACATTGAGTGCAAGGTTTACTACTGCTTTTCGTCGCATGTAGGGTTTCATTAGGTTACTGTGATACACTTTGGGGCATTTCCGGCCCCACTTTACCTCGTAGTTGGTGTCTGAAAGCACTGACATCACTGTCGCTGGTCCCTCCCATTGTACGTCCAGCTTGTTTTTTCTTGAAGGGCACAACAGCATCACCTCATCGCCCACTCTAAAGACTCGCTTTCGAGCTGACTTATCGTAACGGGCCTTGGAAAGCGCCTGTGCTGCGCGCATGTTGCTCTCCACCACTTCGCGTGTAGTCCCCAGTCGCCCCAATAAATCCAGTACATAGGAAACCACATTAGGGTCCTCCCCATATCCAGTCCATGACTCTCGTATCAAGTGCAGCGGACCTCTCAAGTTCCTGCCGTAGACAAGTTCAGCCGGGCTAAAACCCGTACTCTCGTGTGGGGCCGACCTCAGAGAAAACATCGCAGCTGGTATACACCCCTCCCAGTCACTTTTATGCTCAAAGCACAAAGCTCGCAAAACGCGTTTCATGACCGAGTGCATGCGTTCCACAGGGTTCGACTGTGGATGGTGAATAGAGCTATGCGCTATTTTTATCCCGCAGCGTTCTAGGAATGTAGTCGTAAGGCAGCTTGTGAACACACTTCCGTTGTCACACTGTATCTCCGAGGGAAAACCCACCCGAGAAAAAATAGACAACAATGCGTCCACCACGCATACTGAACTCAACTCTTTCAGTGCGATTGCCTCCGGGAACTTGGTGGCAACGCACAGCGCGGTCAGGACGTACCGATATCCTGATTTAGATGGAGGCAGAGGCCCCACGATGTCAATCACGAGCCGACGGAAGGGTTCTGTGATTATTGGCACTAGTTTCATTGGTGCCTTCCATTTGTCTGTTGATTTTCCTATCCGCTGACAAGTGTCGCATTCACGGACAAACATCTCTACATCCTTCCAGCACCCGGGCCAGTAGAACTCCTGAGCCAGCTTAGCTTTCGTTTTCTTTATACCTAAGTGGCCCGCCCATGCGTTGCTGTGGGCCAGGTCGAGAATGTTCCGCCGGTATTTTAGTGGAACTACCACTTGGTTGTAGACCCGCCCTTTAGCGTTCTCATACCTGCGATGCAACACCTCGTTTTGGGTGTAGAACGAAACGTTCTTCCTAGAGTTACCTTCCTTATGTATGGCATCTAGCAGCATAGAGAGTGCGAGATCCGCCTTTTGATCGACCACTAGCGTTGCACGGTCGGTTCTGGCTAGCTGACACCAACTAGTGGACGCGGGTGTTAACACCGAGCCTGTCACCAAGTCCTCGTTTTCGGGCGTTAGAGATATTTCCTCGCTGTTGTCGACCATAGCCCCAGTTTCCGTCTCGACAACTCGCATGGCAGACTCATTTTCCGTCGCAACTACCTCAGGTTTCCTACACTGCCCCCGGACGTCTGCTCCCCAGAGGGTGAGCTGCTCAGCTGTTGCGTCAGCTCGCGCGCCTTCGAACGGGTAAGGGCCATGCAAGCTATTTCGGTGGCAAATGATTTTCCACGTGTTTTTAACATTTCCTCAGACTTATTTGAAAATAGGTAAGGGAAGTGCTCCGGAAGGTTGGCTGAAATTGCTGCTTCCGTACACAATTGGCCGAAAGGGCCCTCGATTACAACCCTCGCTATCGGTAGGCAGACGCTTTGTTTTTCTGCCACTTGCCGAATCCAGGCACACTCTCCTATATAGTCTTCGGAAGATACGCAACTTGGATGCGCTACATCCATTGTGGCCGCCGAGTCCCTCAATACCCTACACATTCGGCCGTTCACTGAGAGTGTCCTCATGTAAGGCTTCAACAGCTTTAAGCTATCCTCTGACTCCTGAATTGTGGCAAATGCCATGTGCTTCTTACAGCTCCTGGCCATGTGGCCCTTTTCTCCGCAGCTGTAGCAAACAACTGGCTTCCGCGCTTCTAACGCATGCGCTATGTCACCAGGCGCCTTTGAACCTGATGAAGGTGCCGCCTTAGTCCCCTCACTGTCCTTTCCCTGCTGACTGTCTAATAACTTGGAATTCTCGGGTTTCCAGTTATTTCTTGCAAACCTCTTGCGTCCCTGGTTTCCCGACCAGCTTTCTACCTTTTCACTTTTTTCCGAAGTTCGTGGTGTACTGCGGAGACTACGGCGTGAGCAGTAATCTTCGGCGAGTTCTGCTGCCCTGTTCATGTCTACGTCTTTCATCCTATCCTGCACCCAAAGCCTTACCTCCTCGGGAATTCCCCGGTAAAACTGCTCAAGTACCATCAACTCAATGACCTTGTCAGGGTTGCCATAGACTTGCGCGCTTTTGAGCCACTCTTCAAAGTTGGCTCTAATTTGGTAGGCATAGTCTGAATGAGATTCGTTGCCCCTCTTAGAGTGCCTGAACCGCAGGCGGAAAGCCTCTGTCGATAGGCGATATTTTCGTAGCAATGCAGCCTTTACCCTGTCATACACCTCGGAGTCCTCTTTATTCATTCTTGCGATAACATCGGATACTTCGCCTGGTAGTACGCATATCAGTTTTTGTGGCCAAGTCTCCCTACTAAACCCTGCATTTTCGCATGCTCGCTCAAAATGCACGAGGTATAATGCAATGTCGTCACCCGCCTTGAAGGTGTGGATTAGATCCTTTATCTTTGATTCTCCACCCCCTGAATTTCGATTTCCCACGGACATACGAAGCTCAAGTTCTTTCAGACGGATTTCATGTTCTTTATTCTCGCGATCCCTCCTTATTTCCTCCTCTCTCTGTTCACGGGCTAAGCGCTCACGCTCCTCTTTCTTTGCCAAAATGGTTTCTCTGGCCTCAATGGCCTCTTCTAAACTCACTTCCTCTTTTCCCAAGTGCTCCAAAATTTGTTGTTTTCTTTTAACCGAGCCGACCGAAATATTCAGCTCCTGACAAATTTCGAGGAGTTCTTGGACCTTAAACTTCTCCATCTTAGATATGCAACACCGTTTCTCTTCTAAGGTAATTTTGCCCACGAGCCACCCAATTCTTGGTCTGTGAATCAAAATTTACCAAAATCACCCTACCACGTTACCGACCATCTGCGCTAACGAGTCTGGCGAAAAGAAGAGCAAACACGCGGCACTCACCACTTCGATGCAGCCGACGCAGGCGAATCCCATAAGCTGCCAGCCACTGTTGCGCCTTTGGGTAGCGTGGTGCGGACTCGGGCCATCCGAGTCCCCGGAGAGGACGAGTAGAGAAGCCGGAGAAGGAGAAAAAATGTTTATATACAGTATTTACATGGTAGCGTGGTACAACATGAAAGAGAATCACCCACGAGCGCCTCTGCGCTAGCGTTTTTATACATCGTCCGCCTTCCCAAGATCCCTTGCAAGGAAAATTATGCGCAGGATACTCCAATGAGATCGTCGTCTTCCTCTCCGTCCCCGAAGAGGGAAAGCCAAACACCGCCTCCCTCTGAACCTAGGAAAGGGGCAAGGCATGCCCAGTTCGCTGTTTGGTGAGGGAGACCCCACGCGCCAGCGTGGCACCACAGTGAGATGACGTGGAATCCCATGCGCAAAGTCGCTCCTTGATGCCGCCAGGTTGACTCAAGCAATGCAGAATACCCCGTACAGCTGCTGGGTCGACGCTGCTTCGGAGTGTTGCTCTCGGCTGCTGACAAAAGCTTGGCCAACGACTTTTGTGTCAAGAGGAGCCGGCGACGTGGTTTTTCCCGATTGTCCGCGTCCGTCGCCGTCCCGGTGCAGGGTTGACTCATCAACAGCTGCCAGGTGCCAGCAGGCCGCGAAGACCACGTGGAACTTGGGCGAGGCACAACAAGGCCCATAGCATTGACGAGTTGCCGTTGTAATGTTTTTGAAAAAAATGGCAAACAGATGACTGATGTATTTCCTTGAAACAAATAGCCTGCTTGACCCATGTCAGTGCGGGTTTCGAGAGGCTAAGTCCACTACTCACCACCTTTTCCGTATCGAGGCACAAATTCGTGATGCTTTAATTCATAAACAATCCTTTCTGTCAGTGTTCCTTGATATGGAGAAGGCCTATATCACTACGTGGCGCTTTGGCATACTCCGAGACCTGTCACACCTAGGTGTGCGGGGCAGAATGTTGGCAATGTTCAAGAAACAGGAGTGCTGCAAGGAGGGGTATTGAGTTGTACACTTTTTATAGTCAAAATGAACTCCTTGCGCCTCGTTATCCCACGAAATATGTTTTACTGTACGTGTGTAGACGACGTGCAGGTCTGTTTTAAGTTCTGTAATCTCTCAGTTTGTTAGGTTTGAACAAGGTTTCTCAATGGGCATATGAGAATGGTTTTAAACTGAACGCGCAAAATAGTACCTGCATCTTGTTCTGCTGAAAGAGGGGCGTTCATCCCGATCCCGAGATTGATCTGCATGGTCAACTTTTGTCTTTAATGTCTAAGCATAGGTTTCTTGGCCTAATATTGTATGCAAAACTAACCGTCATACCATATATCATGTATTCAAAGAACTAGGTGTTCAAAAACCATGAACATTTTGAAAGTGTTGTCACGCACTTCATGGGGTAGTGACATGAAATGTCTGATCAATTTATATGAAAGCCTCGTACGCATGCGCCTAGATTACGGTGCTATAATCTACCAGTTTGCGACTAGTAGATTATATCAGCCATAAATTACATCAGAATCAGCCATAAATATTCTCGACCATATCCACCATCTATAGGCATTCGCCTCTCTACGGGTTCTTTTCAAACTAGCCCCGTAGAGAGTCTGTTCATAAAATCAAATGAATGGTCCCTCCATCTGCAGAGATGTTACATGTCTTTTACATACTATATCAAGGTTAACGCTGACGAGGAACATCCCGCTCACTCCACAATTAGTTATCTGTCGAATTGTACCTTGTTCAATAACCGTCCTTGGCTGAGGCAGCCCTATACTCACTTCGTGTAGGGAGGCTCACTAATGAAAAATCTGGGCCACCTTTAGAACAACGCTTGATGGCTACAGCAGTATATCTGCCACCATGAAAGTGGCGAGGTATAAACTGCGATCTATCTTTCATGTACGTCACTAAAGACGCACCTACTGCACATATCCCCACGCACTTCCTCGAAAACCAACACAAGTATGCGCGCGTGTGCTGCTTAATGTGCTGTGTTTATTTCTATTCCCTCTCTCCTCTCTATCTTTTATCTCCCTCATTCCCCTCCCATGCGCAGGGTAGAAAACCGGCTGCTTATAGACTGGTTAACCTTCCAGCCGTTCTTTTCTCCTATTTTGCTTCCAACACAAGTACACTTGCCTAGAATTTTTGACAGATGCTTCAAAGTCTCACATTGGTGTGTCTTGTGCAGCTGTTGGCCCATCCTTCTCCAACTCCGGTATTCTGCACTCCGAAACAAGCATCTTCACAGCACAGGCTCACGCGGTATCTGTGGCCGTCAAGCGTATTGAGAAACTGCAACTACAACGCGCGGTAATATACACAGATTCACTGAGCGTAGTAACGGCTTTGAAAACTCTGCGAAAACATAAAAATTCTGTCCTTGTGTCTTTGTACTCTCTGCTATGCATGATCTATGCTCCTAAACGACATGTTGTAGTCTGCTGGGTGCCAGGGCACCGCGAAATCGCTGGAAACGTTATGGATGATCAGCTAGCCGCATCTGCTCAAGACAACGCTGCCACCAATATATCAGCTGTCCCTGCATTTGATCTGAAACTTTTTTTACGACGAGAGCTCAGGGAATGCTGGCAGCGCCTATATATGGAATAGGCAAACAGAAAACAAACTACATGTTATCCAACCGAGAATTGGAAATTGGCCCACAGTATCCAGATCACGCGATACACAAGTCACACTTACAAGACTTCAGATAGGACAAAGACGTGCACTCGACACATTCATACCTTTTGTCTGATGTCGATGCACCATTGTGTGAGAGATGAGGAGAACTGCTCACGTTTCTGCCACCTCCTCGTGCAGTGCAGTGATTTAGATTCTCTCAGAAAAAGGTACTGTTTTTTGCCCAACCGACAAGAGATACCCTTGTACCCATCAATCTTCATCGGTAGAAAACCCCTTTTCCCACATAAATAATTTATGGCGTTTTCAACAGATGTACGTATTTTTAACGTCATATACCCAGGCGCTCCGTAGCACGATCTCTGATGAGAGGTTGCTGCCGCGATGGCTGTATCTTTATCATTGTTTTACTATCACGGCGTTTCGCCATGTACTATTATTGCACATATTTCACGTCATGCGCTGTCATGGTTTTAATGCTTCTATGTTTTTACCTGCGTTAGCGCGAGGAATTTTAAGGATTTTTTACAGCCACCTATCATAATCATTGTTCGCGTCACTTGTCCATTGAACCTGGCGCTCTTTGGCCATCAAATCGCCCTTGCGCCATAAAACACCACACATCATGATAATCTACAGTTGCTGCTCAGTCCTAAATAACTATAGCATTTTTTGTCAGTTAAATGTATTCAGAATGTTCCTTTATGAAAGATTGTAATTGCCACTTTCGATGAAGATGTTGTGAAAATTGGGGCTGTTTTGAAAATAGCCACCTTACCAGTCTAGGTCTCTTGTGAAAATTGTTGCCTTACTATTCAAAAACTATTCAAAACTATTTGAATACTATTTGATTCGTATCCAATTCAGTGTCACCACTATTCAATCCGTATTCGATTCGGTTCTCACATGTCTTATTCGCACACCCATATAGTTAAGACCTCTGAAGACCACAAAGGAAAAAAAAAATTAGCCAGTGGTGCAATTACTTATGCATTTACATAATCTTTTCAAATTAGATCATTGGGGCCGCGATTGATGTGAAATTTGAAAAATGATTTTTTTTTTATTTTTGCTACTTACTAGAGCTCACAATATCTGAAACAATGTCTTATACGGAAGTGCAGAAGTCCTTGAAACAACTTCGGGACTTCGTCCGGAAAACGGTGTTTACCCTCTTTAGCTTATACCCACCTCGACGTCAACTATGACTTCGCTTAAGCGTCTTCTAGAGAAATGTTTTGTGATGGTGTCGATTGACACCGCCAGGGCGGGAAGGGTTATAAAATGCCTCTAATAAATGATGACTCTACAGATTAGCCGTGAAGTGGCGTGAGTTAGTGAGCACTTGCGGCCCGAAAGTGGCGGAAGCTGGACCGGAGACTCCGCTAGTGGAGCGTGCTATGTAGTGATGCTGAATGATGATGGCGTAGATGACACTGATAAACAAAAAAAAAAACAAAAAAATATGGACATTACGCATTGTTCCCACGTATTTTAGAGCATTGAATTTCCGTTATTGATGAGGTGTACACACTTAACCCATAGTTTACACGTGGCTAGTAACATACTCAGCATCATGAATTTAACACACTACGTGATTGGCGCACGCACACTTGAAAGATTAGCCAAGAAACGAATTTTCTAACGCAAAGGGATATACAGATAACCTGTATGACTTCTGAACAATTTTAGAGTATTCGGTGTAAGTTATCGATAGTAGCAGAAGAATTCAAATCGGAACCATCTTGATCATATTTAAAGCAGTATTTTCTTCTTTCGTTCTTTTGTGGCTCTCGCGGGCATTGTGATAGTGCCCATGTTGAAAGTTACTAAGTTTTTTTTGTTTACATTCGTTTCATAGCGTCCTTATTGAAC